>PVIA01009235.1:0-63132 GCA_004024845.1 Tonatia bakeri
GGGGAGGGGAAGCTATTTATAGCAGCCAAACCAGCTTCTGCAGGTTACACTGACTAATATTGTATTACAAAGACTCCCCTGCTTCAAGGTAAAAACTGATAACCAACCAGCTAGGGTCAGGGAGAAAATTTTCCCTTTGGTGTAGTATTTCACAGCTCTGTTATCTAATATTGAAGCAGGTGAGGGGCTTCCTAGTATTTGCACCTCCATTTGGGCACCTGGCTTTGGGATCCGGGGGCTGCAATGAAACAGGCTATTGTTTTAATCCTGGATGACAACACCTGTAGATCTGCATTTCGGCAACACCTTGTGTTTCCAAAGGTAAACACAATGAATAGCATCAAAATTGTTCCTCACACTACTGTTTTTGCATCCACAACCTATCAATATAGGGGCAGTCTCAATACATGTGTAAAATAAACAGAGCAGGCATGCCTACACTGAGGTAATTCAAAAAACAGGTCTATCATTTAGCAGCCTGGATATCAATTGGTGCTGTGTATGAAAAACACAGAGATTATTCATCAAAGTGATTGTCCTGCGCACTTGCATGCCTTATATAATTTATTTTTCAGGGCTTTTTACTTGAAAGAAATCACTAGCTAATGACGTTTCAGACTTTAGAAATTATTCTGATAGCACACTGAAATTCCCTCAGGGACAGAATTGTGAATAAGTGAATTTTTTTGTAAAGATCATTAACAGATATTACAAACCAATTCAAGCTGAGCATTTTTTTTTTTTTTGCAAATTAGTTTAACTTTTAAAGCCACTGGAAAAAAAAAAAAGACAATGAGTGATTTAATTTACTTAACCTGTCAACAAATTGCAGCTTTGTGCTCCATTGGTGACTGCATTTCTAACCAAAAAAAAAATCTCTATCTCTAATAGAGATATTTTTCAAAATTATCATATTTGGTGAGTGATATTTCAAAAAGATAGTCATGTTTATTTTTTTATTTAGTAAGTTGCCCAGGAATTTAGAATATTTGTTTTACTGATATGTTTAAAGAAAAAATAGAGCCCTGCACTGTGTACATCTGTTGCTTTAGTTAAACTTTCAGGAAATTATCAGGTTCATCATTTCCTGAGCAAATAGACAGTGGAGCTTTGGTGGTAGATTGTGGGGTTTCTTTGGGGGTGGTGGTATTTAATAATAAAACCATAGTGTCTGGGCTAAAGAACTAATATGTGGGGTGAGAAGCACCACTATTTCCCCCACGTACATCAGGCTGGATTTTTATTTGCATCAACACCCTGTGATGTATGTTTTCCATTCAAAGAGCTCCTGTGGACTTCAAAGGGAGTCACCTGCAAGGATGGGCTGTGTGGGAGTCCTGAAAGGCTGCAGAATAAGCTCAGAGCTGGGAAACCATGCCAAAACTAGCTCATGCTGGAGCCCCCAAACCATGTCCCAAAATGAACCACCTCCTCTGCCTTCGCGGTCCCACAGCCATCCCACAGCGCACATGGGAAGTGTCCCCGGGCTTGCCAAGCACTGCACTGGCTTCTCGGGCCACCACTTATAAATATTTGATGAGTGGTGTTCCATTTATAAGAAAGCGTGTTAATAAAAATATTCTTTGACATTGGAGTCCAATGCAGGCTTTAAAAAGGCTCGTTGTTTGTTTCTTCTTTTCTTTTCCTTTTAAAGTGTAAAGTCAATTTACCACAAACCAAACAAAGGAGTTTAACATCCTTTTGTGTGTCCCATCAGCAAAAAATGAGCAGGATTCTACTCTAAAGGACATTCTATTTTTGGAAGAATTCATTAAATTATTGAGTATAAAGGATCATAGAAATGAATGTTTCTTGCGTGCCAGATATTTGCATTCTCCTCTTTTAATCCTCACCAATATATCATGATGCAAACTGTACTACCCCCATTCTTAAGACGGAGAAATGGGCTTCACAGAGATCATGCCAATTGTCTATTACTAAGTCCCACGACAGTAAGTGCAGAGCTGATCTGGAACCCACATCTACCCAACCTCCAAGCCCATGTTGGTTTCTCGACCCCACACTAACTCCCCGGTATCTGCCAATTTCAAGTGTCAAGTTTAATCTGAAAGCAGCTAACATTTTTCTAAAGAGCTAGAACTCAGAGATTATGGGTTCTGTCAGTTCAGGTTCAGACAGGGAATACTGTATTCTACTTGCTGATGATTAAGTTTCAAAAGAATCGTTCTGCCCAGAGTTCCCAGTGGGATTCTGCGAGAAAACGTAGAATCGAAGGCAGGTTGAGATCTACACTAGCGAGCCTGAACGCCACATTAATGTGTCTCAAAATACTGGCACACCTCTCTGAACCTCAGACAACAAAGGTAATTCTAATGATCACAGTAAAGTCCCTTGGATACAAGTTCAAGAAAGAGGAGGAAGATAGGTGAGGGCTCCAGGGTGACAAAGAACACGAATGTGAATCTATAGAGAGGTTGTGCATCCAAACAATCACAGCTCCGTGTTATTAATTGTCAGGATGGGAGGAGAAAGTTGGACCTTCAACTAATCCTCTTGGGCTCTCAAGATTTGGGAGCCCTGATAAGGTATAGAATGTGGGTATTCAGTGGCCACTGCGTGAGCAGACACCAGCCACGGGCTCCAGCTGCCCCACAGTGGTAACAGGGACCAGCCACAATCACCCATGACCTCCTTTCTGTTCCCACACACTCCTACAGCAAGAGCCTCAGAGGCCACTGGAAGGAGCCCAAGCACCTCCCTGTGACCCCTGGAGCCACCATTTGCCCTGGGCTAATAGTAAATTCACTAGAACAGAGATTCTTTTCCTGGGACTGCTCACAGGGACACCAAGTCTTTTTCCTCTTCTGAAAGGCTGTTTCCTCAGCTGCAGCATGGAGACAGCAGAAGTACTACCTGCTCAGCCTAGAATGTTCAGTGATGCTAAAGATGGGGCATGACCCCATTTGCATTAGTGCTTCAGACAACTCAAGCTACAAGAACCATGTCTCATTAACCTTTCCTTTAATTTTAGGCACGTTTCTCAGCGCCAGACTTGTTGCTGTATTCTCATCACTATGACTTGGTCTTTTGGAGAAAATTAATTTACATGGGAGTGATGTTTCATGTGATAGAAATCAAAATCAAATTTAAAAAAATGGTTTCTGAGCATGAAACATCAATTTTTTATGTATTTTGCCCTCAACAAATCTTTACACATGTTGAGTTGAGGCTTAGGCTGTGCATTATGCTGGATTTCTAAGCACACTTTATCTGGCCTTTGCACTTAGGATAAAATCAACCTCCTAAACATGAACCATGCCTGAGGCCAGGCATGAATTAATGCCTGCTGGGCTCTCAGACCTTATCCTGACCAGCTCTCCCTCCCTTGCTGCTCTTCGAGCACACTTTGAAGAGAGGGAGCTGCAGTCCTGCCTTCTGGGTCTCCCTTCTGCAGCTGGAAATTCACCTGATGGTCCCTGCTCTTCCTGCCTGGTTGACTTCAAACGTCCTCTTGCAGAGACACCTTCCATCGCCTCCTCATCCAAAACAGCGCAGTCCTGATCTTCCTGCCTCTTTCAGTATCATTACCATGTAACACTTCCTCTATTTGGTCCCTCAAGTGCCATTCATCTCCCCAATGCAACTATGGCCTCCAGAAAGTGAGAGATGATCATGTTCCCCCGACTTTGTGCCCGAGCCCCGGCATAGTGCCTGGCACATGAAGGACAAGGGAAGCAGTGTTGCCTTAATACAGCTCTACCTAATATAAAATAACCTAAGACCCAGTCAGACACTTTACTGTATGAGCTACACTAGCAACCCTTGAGCTGAAGGAGAAAAGTTCTTGTTTTCCCTCCCTCTCCAGGCTCAAACTCTTTCCTCTGCAAGTGAAGCACACCTGATCCCGAAGGAAGGAAGGCCTGCATTTACTACCAGCCTGGGCAATGCCTTAACTGTTGGCCAGGGTCCTCCTGCCTGCAAAGGAGGCTTGACTTCCTGTCACGTAAGTTTGAGGTGATGATAAGCTCGGCTCCCTGTGGGACCCACTTGTGACTCTCACCTGCTTCCTGGGGCTTCTCTGCCTGGGCAATCTCAAGCTCCAGTGACTGCCTGGAACTTCAGCTCCTGTTGCTAAACAACTTTACTATAGAGTGGGGAGAAGCAAGTCACACTCACCACATGGACATCTTCTCAGTCTTAACATCGGTTTCATTACTGGATCATTTTTGAATGACAGAAGTCATATATACTAGTTGTAACAAGCAAAACTCTTAAATATGTGAACAAAAGCAAAGATAATTCTTTCTCCCTGTCCCACCTCATTACCATGCCTATATTCATGTTACTTATATAATTAGGTATATAATGTATATTTATGTATACATTATAAGGTATATAATGTGTATTTATATATAACATATTTAGAGACAATCATATATTAATATAATTATATTATGTATAATTTTACATGAGTAGGGTAATATACATGCTGGGGAATTTGAGGACAGCATTTTTATCTTATTTAATGACCCACACCTATGTGTTTTGCTTGCCTTTCCCAGGTCTGATTACTCTAGGGACACACTGGAGAGCACGGGTGTGCTCTGGCCAGAGGACCACACCTGTGTGCACTGGCACCAGTTTCCCTTTCTGGTCTTAAACATACCTGCCTTGGTCACACTGGAATTCAGGTGAGTCTTCAGAGAAGCAGCACTGCTGATATTTTCTCTGCTCCTGGTTTGGGAACATTTGAGAGGATGCCTTTCCCCCTCTCATTCCACCCCCATCTCCAGACCACAGACCACCCCTGGGGATGGGTTCTGGTTTCCAATCCCTCCCTGGCCCACTTGCTTCCTTCTGTTTCTCATTGGCTAAAATTTCCACCTGACAGCCCCTATATTATTTCTGACCTTGTCTATTTCCAGTGACCTTCTCAAAGTAACAAATTTCTACCCCAAGGCCTCTTTCTCTTTCTCTACAGGTGCCTCTCCCCATCTTGCCTCCTCAAAGCTTACCCAAGCCTTTGCCCCATACTCATTTACTCAGCACATCTGTCTGCAAATGACTATTCCTATTTGCCCTCACCCTTCCAGGTCACAAGTTTCATCAACACATTTGTGTCTTGCTTTGTAGATTTTGAACATATATAAATAGATTACTTCAGCTAATTCTTACAATAGCCCTATAAAATAGAGCATGAGTGTATTGGACCCCAAATGCTAGTGGCCTTCATTAACAGGCAATTTGCAAAGAAAATGTTAAAATGGCCACATGAAAAAAAACACTCAGTTTTACTATTAATAAAAGAAATGCAAAGCCTAAGAGCATTGATATAGTCTTTGCCTATGAATTAACAAAAATTTAAAAGAACGATACTGGCTGATCAGCAAGGAGAGAGACAGCACACTAGATTATTCCAGGTAGGAGCACATGTTGGTGGCAACTCTCTGAGACACAGCTTGCCAACACACAATGAATGAGAAAACCATGGAGCTACACAATCCCTCTCACAGGAATTTATCTGAGGAGATAAACAAAGCTAGGCAGAAAGTTTAAGCTACAATGATACTTTAATATGTGACTGATTAAGTTGAAGTCATGCAATTTAATGCTCTGAACAAAATTAAAAATAATGTGGAAGAATATATAACAATGCAAATTTTTCTGATATAAATAAAAACAATGACACAATAATATGTATTGTCTAAGTTATATATATGTATATGTATAATAGATATGCATCTAGACAGAAATATTACACACCATGAAATGTCAAGAAAGATTATATCCAAATGATGGCATTACAGGATTTTATTTTCTTAATTTTTTCTCACCTCTATTTTCTAAATTGTTTTCAATAACCATGTATAATCTCTTAAAGACAAAAACAATGATAACATTTTTAAAAACTGCCTTTGTCTCAATAGAAACAGTTCTACACTGGATTCTTTCACCCACTCATTCATTCTTTCAACAAATATTTAGTGAATTCCTACTATACACAAAGCATTCTGCTAAGTGGTAAGGATACAGTGATTGAACTTTTTTAAAATTAAAAACAAGAGGTGGCCTCTGCCCTGAAGAAGGTATTCTTGGTAACTGGGAGAAAGCCAATGAGGATGCTGGTGTGAGCAGTGAATGCCACCCCGCACAGCTGGAGCTCATTAGGCACTGCCTTCCCTGAGCCCAACAAATGGCCTCAGAGGATGTCGATGCATCCGCACATTCTTGGGTGAGATTTGGCCTGGGAGATGGACCTGGATCTGGAAAATTGGTTTCTGAGAGTGGACAGTAAAGGGAAAGCACAGAGTGACATTCACTCATGCTCTTAAAGCTCGTAGCTACTGTGTCTCCCACTGACTTAAAACAAGCATCTGGAGTGGCCTGCTTAGGGAAGAAACAAGCCTGTCCCATGGGTTGCACAACCACAGACATTAACTGGAAGGCCCCAAACAACCAATCTTATAAATAAGTGATTAGTGAAAATTCAACAAAACCCCTAAAAACATTCCTTTGAGTCTGCCTCCTTAATAAGCATTCTGTCTGCTACCCTTCCTGGATGATACTCCCCTTAAATTGCAGGATTCGAACCTGCACACACCAAAGCTGGTTTTCCTGGCCTTGAAGCTACCTGCAGGAAGTGTGGCACCCTGCAAGAAGTCTCTCAGCCTCCAGGGCACCATGTTGTTATCCCACAGCAATATTGTCATATTCTGGGTTAATTCAAGACATTTGCTTTGAGTTGGGTTTTTCCTCCACATATGATAGAATTTGTGTTGATTCTTCCCCAGAAGGGCGGGAAGTTGTGACCAGTGTTCTCACTTGGAGGGCGGGCTGGAGTTTAGAGAGGGACCATGGTGAAGTGAACCAGTCCTCCTGGGGACTGAATTCATGACTTCATTAGCACAGGGTCCCAATCAACTGAGCCACCAGGCACATACCTCATTTAAGGGACTGAAGCAATAATATGCTAAATGTTAATTTTTAGATTAACTACAGATGAGCAGAGTTCCTGGGGGTGGGGGAGGGTGGGAATGCTATTTGTTAATTCTTCAACAAAGGAAATTTGGGTCGTCTCTTGATGACCCCTTTGGGTACTTTTAATATGTAATTTTGGCATCTGAACATGCTACGCATCAAGGTCTATACTGCCATGATTTTTCCAGCAGTATCCTGAAGAGGAGACTTTCAAGGAAAAAGCAAATGGTGTCACTCCTGCACTTGCAAAGCAAGGCGCAATGATTTTTGTACTGATTCCTCCATAGTTTCTATTTCAAAATCAGGCACAAAGCTTAGGTGGCAACATGAAGGAAAAGTTTCCATATGGAGGCAAAGATGGCCCTATTAGAGAGGGAAGGGCTAGACCCATTAACTGTCCCCACTCCCAGAGCCCTAATTCCTGTAGAGAGATAGGCCCTCCCTCCTTTCAGAAGAGAAGACCAGACCTGCAGCCCTGGCTGCAGCAAGGCATGCTGTAACTCATCTCACTTCACCCTCTTACCTCATCACCAGCACATCCCCAAAGAGCCAGCCAGATTTACAAATAGCAAATATGGTTTGGAACAAAGCTTTGACAGACTCAGTATCCTGTGCTCACATTACATTTCTATGAATATTCCATTGACTCTTCAACTCTGAAAAACCATTTCCGCTCTAAGGCTACATTTATTTAACATTCAGGCCAATTTAACTTCAGTTGCTCCCATCCTGACAGCGATCTTTGAAACTGATATGGCCCTGAAAGGAGCCAGAATAACTAAAATATTAGTAATGGGCTACGTTCCCAGTCTTTGTAATTTTGTGGAAGAAACTCTGTGAGAAAGCACACTGGGAATTGAATTGTGTGCCCATGCTAGCTTTTCCATGGAAAAGCCTTTGAAACACATGGATGTTCTGCAGGAGAATTTCTATAAAGTGGAAAAGGATACGAATCTACCCTTGCATTTTGCACTTATCACCTTGTGTCTTAGGAACTTGGTGACCATCTTTTTTCTTTAAATTGATTTGAGAGAGAGAGAGAGAATTGTGGTTCCACTTATTTATGTATTCATTGGTCGATTCTCCTGTGTGCCCAGACAAAGATCAAGCCTGCCACCCTGGTGTTTTTTGACAACATGCTAACCAACTGAGCTGCCCAGCCAGGGCTAATGACCATCTTTAAATACCTACACTTATTCCTGTTGTAAGAGAAGACCCACAACATCCAGTGGAGAGAACCAACCTGGCATCTCAGGAGCACCCCAGTTTCCCACTCTCTAGCAAAGGGCTTGTGGAAAAGTTAGGCATCTTTATGAGTTGTCAATTTCCTCACCTGTGAAATGTAAAACAGTAACTGTCTCCACAGGAAATAATGACAGAAAATTCTTTAGCCCATTGCCTGGAACATAGTAACTACTCATTGAAACTTAACTATTGTAGCTACTATCTACCTCCTAAGAAAAATATGGCTATTTCAATGCAATGTGTCTGCAATCCAGATATTCCTTCCTTTATAAATCTAAAATAAAAATTAAGTCCTACAATTGTACATTCATAAAGAAGATTAAACTGACAACAACCAAGCTTAAATAGTGTGCTTTGATTCAAATACCTAAGAGGTAGCAGCTTAAAATGAAAATAGCCCTGATTTCTAAATAATGCCTTTAAAAATGTTTTCTTATAAAATGCATTATAAAATGGCATAAGGAACTTTCCAAACTGGCATGATAAAAAAAATATGATCTTTTAAACATAATTCTCTACAACATACCAAAATTTTAGTAAACCTAAATATTATCAGGAATTTCACATTTTCAATCTATGAAAAATACCAACAATTCAAATAAAATCACACTAAATGTATTTTTTCCTGAAAATGCAATCTGAAACAACCCCATTTTATATTAAAGGAACATTCTTATAAACATTCTGTAAGTTACAATTTAAAACTTCTACTCAACTTCAAGTTGACAGTTAGGAGCCAAATATATAGAAACTAAATTGTTGAATTGTATCTATCTTAGCGTTGTGGGTTGTATTTGCAATGTTAATTTTCAGCAGGGAATATTAAGTCAACCAAATAAATATTTTTAATTTCTTCTATGTGGTTCCTTGAACCATGCCAACGCACTTTTTCTTAAAGGATTTGTGAAAGCAGCCCACAACCTACTTAAAAGAGATTGTTTGATTTTCATATGAACAAGAGGAATGGATATGAGTGCTCACTGTTTTAATGCAATGGGCCCTTAATAGCTTCCAGTTCTGATTCATCAAAAATGTAGTACTCTTGTTTTTGAGGTGGGGGGTTGATCACTAAATATTGTCTTTCATTTTGAAATATTTATTTCTTGCCAGAAAATGATACTGTATTTTTCTTCTAATGATGAAGGATGAAATACGGAGAGAATTCCATTCGGTGATTATGGGACCACAAATAAGTAAACTGATTCAGAAAACAAATCCCCAAAAGAAAAATAAAATGTATTAAGGAGGTGGAAGCAGGGAATTCTTGGCAAATATTCAATTGGAGCCAGGACTAGTAATTTAATGATATCCTTGTTTTGTTAATATTGGTTGGGGGGGGGGGTAGGGGTAAATAAAGCTCTAGGGCCTTCTACTTTGGGACAGAATAATCTCTCTACTCTCCACCATTACCTCAGGCAGCAAAGAGGGTTAAAGACACAAATGCCTGGAGGCTTTTCAAAGGATTGTTAAAATCACATAGCCAGTGGTCAGGGTGCAAGACGCCACAAGAAGCCAGAGGTTATGACAGAACCTTGATCTCTACAGCTCAGTGAGCAGTGAGAACCACCTCCAGGGAAAGCCCACTCTGAACACTATTTCTAGAGGCCTGGAGCATGGTACCCACATCAGAGCAGACAAGAGACTTAAGTGGGACCGTTAGATTGTAATAATCCTGCCCAATTATTCTGCTTCCCTGGGTAACTGTACCACCTCACTTTGGACTGGTCCTTCTAGCTTCCTCCTGATGGTTGCTAAGCAGAGTTTGGCAGGAAAAAAATCACCCTAACTTTGGTAATCCTGGCCACACCTGGGCATTTCTCAGCGGTATATCTGGGGTGGGTATGTGGTAAAAGAGTTGAAGGGTGTGCTGCCGCAATACACAGACCCTTTCTGGGACCTGAAGGTCATGAAGTGTGTCATTTTTTTAAGCTCTGGTTTTCTTCCAAGTTTAAAGGAGAGAAAGTGCAACATGAATAAAATTGAAATGAAAAAAAAAAGACAAATTGAAAAGGAAAGAAGGTGGGTTTACTGCAAACCCAGTCCCCAAGACACTTCTGAGTTGCCACTTTTCTTCCATGACCTTTTTAGTTCCTGGAGTATGTAATATGTTGAAGAAAAAATAATTGCTTAAACTCTTATCTAAATTTTGGTCCCCATGATGGTCTGAAAAGAAACCTTACATGGGTCACACATGTGTTTATAATGATAGATGGCGGCAGTACTGGAAGTACTGGTGATGGTGATGTTGGGGGTGGGGATAGAGGGTGGCATTGGTGATTACAGTCAAAGCCCTTAAAAATTAGTTAAACACTTTACCTTATATATTAGAGATTGAGAAGTCTGTGCTACCTATTTTCTCATTCTTAGCTTCCTTATCCACCAAATGTTGATATCCACTAAAGATGTTGTTCTTTTAAGACTTGAAAGGCACTTTCAAAAGGAAGGGGAAAAGTGAAATTTAAGCAACTGCTTAAGGGATACACTTCTCTATGTCAGTGAGCTTCTATTCTTCATTATTACTTTCATCATAATCATTGGCCCTGGAATATTTCAAAGTATCAGTAGTCCCTGAAGCTGCTATAGCATAAGATTCCAAGGATGCAGAACAGCCACTTCATGAGGACTATCATGCAGATATGCAACACATTTTTACCTATGCTCAAAATGTTTGGGCAGAGAAATTCTTCTGCCAGTGGTGCAAATTAGCATAAACATAGAGAAATTCCTTCCCTGTGTGGCTGTGTTTAATGAGTAATGAGGTAGTCATAGGCAGTTTGTTAAATATTTCTCTTCTCCTCATTCTAAGCTCACAATAGGTTTGAATGTCCCCAACAACTGTGAAGTTAGACACAGTCATGTGACTGTTCTGACCAATGAAATATGAGAAGAGGCAAGTTTCACCTCTGGGCAGAAGCTTTAAGAGCCAGGGCAAGCTTCACCATGCTCCCTTCCCCAACTATGGTAAATGTGAAAACAGGTGTAGAGAGGAGGCTCCAACATCCTAAGTCCCTCAATGTGTACAAGCAGCAGACACCCCTTCTGACCCACAGTGGACATGCAATGGGATCAAGAAAAAAACTCTTGTTTGAAGCCACTGAGATTTTTATAGTTATTTGCTACCACAGCATAACCTTCTATATACTAACAGATACAGGCGGCAAAGAGACAAGGGGTTTAAAGTCACTAGTGGTCATAACAGAAAGAAGGAACCTATGTCTTTCTGAGAAGAAACTGAAACCTCAAGCCTCTCTATTCATCTAATCACTAACTCTAAGACATTTAACCATTCCCTAGTAGAGGTCTATTCTGAACAAAAAGTACCTATGAAAAAGCTATGCTGTGACCTGTGAGCTATCAAAAGTCACTCTAGCCCCCAAATTGCAGGAATCATTTGGTGCTCTCTTCTACGTTCTGTTTTAAACAAACAAAAAAGTCTCTTTCTTGCCAACATCCATGTGAAGAGGCACAGATTCCTCAACATTTTCAGAACTGTTCACTTAAAAACTGTGCTGTTCAAGAGATTAGCCTCCTTAAGGAACTCTTAAGAAAACCAAACCTCACAAAATCAGTACATTATCACATTCAGAGTGAGGTGGCAAATATGCAAAGCCCATCTGTGCCCCTCCCCATGACCTCACATATCCTACCACTCTCCAGAGCTATGCATGAAAAATCTAACACATGCAAAGTCTAGAGCCTCTTTGAAAATTTGCTCCAGTGTGTCTTATATGCGAGTTGCAGTCTCACAGAGTCTTGCCAGCAACAACAAAGAGGAAAGAAAAGGAAAAGTTTTCTTTTCTCTGGACTTAGGAGTGAAACATAAAACTACTCTTTTCTGTGAGGCTGAATGGTCTGATTTTCCACACTCAGGGTGATCTCTTACTAGCCATCACCTTCATAATATCCATGTGGCTTTTAGTGGGCACTACTTTCCCCAAGTGAATCCTGTGACAGCAGTGGCCCAAAGAGATGCTCCGGTTCCCTGATGAAGGGCCTAGGGTCATCACCAAACCTCAGGGAGATTGTAAAGAAAGAGGAAATGAACGATGTAAGTGCGGTTTAAACACTAATGGTGCTGTATATTAATGGCTTTATTTCTAGCACCCTCAATTCCACCACATCTGCTGTGTCTAAATGCTTAAGTTTTCTGAGTCTCTCTACACAGGTAAGTACAGAGGGAATTAATGCTTACTAGAAATGCTCCAAGTACAAAATTTACACAAAACCCCTATGAGTTGGGTGTTATCTCTAAGAATACAGAGAAGTGCAGAGAATTTGGCAGTTTACCCAGGGTGACACAACAGGGGTAATGTGGAAGGCCCCAGTCAGAACCCTATCTGCCCACTGACTCAACACACACATGGTGCCTCCCATCTAGGGTTCTCCCCTGCTACCAGACACATCTGGTCCAAAAAAGATGCATGTGGAGGTGCTGTCTATTTAGCCAATGAGAAGAATGTACTAAACCGCCCATTTTAAGTTGCCAAGACAGACCTCTCAATCTAGAGTTTCTTAGATGTAACCACAAACAACCAGGCAAAAGCAGCCAGACAGGCAAGTGAGGATGAAAAGACGGGCCTCTTCCCATTAGGAAGAGAGGGAAAGACAGAGCAACTGTGAAAAAGAAATTAGGGATTGAAGCCAATTCAAAATTCAATGAAAATGTGAAAAGTTAGTTGTGCATTAACACATATTGGTTTGAAATGTCTAATAGCTTGGAAAATCTCTACAGAAAGAAGACTACCTATTATATCCGTAAAAGCAAAGAGAGCAGGGAGAGATAAAACATAAAAGTAAAAGACAGTCCACAGATACATAAGGAATATTAACAGGGAAATTTGATGATGAGGCAGAGAAAAAATCCCAAGGGTAAAGGAGGGGACCAAGGAGTAAATGTGGAAAAAATTGTGGAAAGTTGACTTTAAATTTTAAAAGAGAAAACAAGACAAAAGGGAAGAAAATCCAAGGAGAAAATTGAAAATAAACTAAAATTAAGCAGATTGAAATGGTGAAAATTATTGTCCTGGCTGGGTGGTTCAGTTGGTTGGAGTGTCATCTGTGCAGCAAAAGGTTTCATGTTCAATCCCTGGTCAGGGCACATACCTAGGTTGCAGGTTTGATGTTTCTCTCTCACATCTCTCTTTCTCTTTCTCTTCCTCTTCCTCTTCCTCTTCCTCTTTCTCTCCCTTCTTCTTTCTCTAAAATCAATAAATATATCCTTGGGTAAGAATTAAAAAAAGAAACAAATTGTCAAAATTATTTCTGCAAAAAGGCAAACACATACTGTCTTCTTAGAAAACAAGTTTAAATAGACATCAGAAGTGCTAGAAAAATCACCCAGGACCAAATCACCTAACTCAGGTCAAGAAGGCTGATAAATGCATTAGCTACTTAAGAAGGCATAACCAAGAAAAAGAAGTATTTTAATATTCAAAATATATGAAGGTTTCTAAACAATATTTTTGTGGCAAACCTCCAGATTTTAATTCAGTCTTTTTCTCCAGTTACTTACATACCCAAAGTCACATATTCATCTCAAATAATTACCAAAAAAAAAGTTTGCAACCTCTTTCTTCATTTATTTGAAAATGGCATAATAAGAAATTCCTTACCTTGGGGTGTATGTCCATATTCCCTCACAATGCTCTTGATTTTCATCATACTTGTACTATTAATTTTTTTAAATTTAGCCCTACTGGTTTACTGAGTTAGCTGATTCACCAACCTCACTGGAATTTATAGCCGAATATCATTCATTTCAGTCCAAACAGGCCATCCATTTAAAAACATAGACACAGGATGGACTTTCCTCAATATTAATTAATGTGCACCACTTCCTCACAGCAGATCATTAGCAAAATGGCTTTTCTTAAATGCTGGATCTATAATATGCACATTCAGAATTGTGCAGTGAATGGTGACCATAAATTCCCAAAGTTGAAGGGATAATTTAATAGCCCATATCACTTTATTTAGATGATTTAGTTGCCCATGCCTTTTCTTATAGAGAATTATATCTTTAAAAAGCATATTCCCTAATCTTTTAGTAATCTTTTTCATCAGAAAAATCTTCCTGATTGATGACATGAGAAAAAGATAAATTTAAGATTTTATATACTAGTCTTAAAAAAACTAGTTTAAAAAAAAGTTTCTATACTTAAAATGATATTTTCCAGCCCAAAATGTAAAACTATAGTTTTCAAACTGTCTGGGTCATTTTTGTAATGTTGTGGTCATATTTTCGAAGTAACATCTATGGAGAAATCACTTAGATTTTTGGTCTCAGTGCCTTCATTGGAGAGGAGCGAGGTGGCAGAACATCTGATTTTTCTTTTTCCATCCAGATGCCTGTTTCATTTTTATTTAGCAAAGCTGCCCTGGAACTCACATAAATGATGACTTAATGAAATTAATATATAAAAGGTTGAGAGACATAAGAAAGGATTCTATAGTTTGACCTCAGACTAGATAGAAAGCCAAGTTGAAGGGTCTCCATTTTCACCTGCATTATGTCTCCAAAGTGGGGTTTCATCCCCCAGTTCTGAATAGCACCATCCAACAAAAAAAATTATCATGACAAACAAATGGTGTTTTCAAATCAAAATAATAATGTCAAGTACAGTGGGAATACCAGGACCTCAGAGAAAGAACTTGAAAAGTTTGAATCAGGAACATTGCCAGAGTGTCAGAAAATCCTTCTTTTGCTTCTCTCTCACCTGCCCGTTCATGGGATGTCTTATAATCTCTGGCTGTTCAGCAACACTGATTCACTGTGAAGGTGAATACAGGTGACCTGTAGGACAGTTTTTCTAAGGAGCTTTTGACATACTTTATTTCATTTCTTCTTCCGAGGTCCTTGTGATACTGAAGTCAAATAGTAAAGAGGTATATTGTTGACTGGAGGGGTATTAGTTAAACCTAAACCAGCTAATGTTATCAACGGCATGACATTCAGTTTTATTGTTGTTGCTTTATCGATATGCTCAAAGAGTTTCCCATGAGACTATTCCTAGGTAGAAAGCTCAAGTGTACTTTGCCAAACCACGCAGACACTGCTCCTCACTGGGTGGGGCTCGGGAGAAGCAATGGGACAGGACGTAGAGCTCTCACACAGCAGCTTCCGTCAATTCAAATCTCTCCTAGTGGAGAAAAATGGCACCAAAAGTTGGCAATCTTTTATTTCCCTTCCTTCCAAAGATGAAAGCACTACATCATTAGCCAGGTTTACTCTGACCTCCCAACTCCTGGGGTTACCTGGCACTCAGGCTGGTCAAGGTATCTTGCAGTTTCCATTAAGGTAAATATCAGTAAGAGGCAGATCAACAACTTAAGAAACTTAATCACTTAAGAAAAGTGTTAGTGCAGGATGTAGTTCTGGTTTGTATAAGGCTTTGGAGCATGAGGGTGATGGTCATTTAGAAAAAAAAAAATATTTTTGTTTCATTCCTCATGAAAATCTGCTCTGAGAGTTTCAATTCTTAATTGTGTCTCTCTTTTTCTTTTTGTCATGTCAATTGGTCATAAAAAGTTCTGTCAAGTATGAGAAGCGTGAATTAATAACAAATCAATCCCTATGTTCTCAGATTTCCAAACGTCATCAGTACACATCAAAATGTATGTGATTTAGCCAAATTCCATATGAAGTTCATGACTGCTGACATCTCAGCTCTGTAAGACTCTTTCAAGCCATCTCCCAGAAAAACAGTCTCTGTGGGGATTTGAACTCAGAAAAAGTTCTGTCTCTTGATATATTGAAAAAAATTTAACAGATCTGCAATGTTAAAAAACATCTGAGGAAAGAGAGAAGGAAAAAAAAGCAGGGGTGGGTGCTTGCTTCTGAGGTTGGACCCTGGCTGGTCCTGTGCGTGCGGGTCAGAGCACACACACAGCTGCCACAGTAACATGTCACTCTCAAGGGCTCAGAAAAAGATCTGGGAGAACGTGTCCCATTAATACCTCTCAAACTAAGAATTTCTTCATAATAGATCATATCAGCTTTGGAGGCTGGGACTATGTAACTGAAGCAAATGTAAAGTGAAAAATTTAGAAAGCCTTGTAGATATTGAAGCTATATCATGTCAAATATATAGAAATTTAGAGACACCTTATAGCCTGAGGCCAGCAGTGCCCACTACAATAGCCTACCTAATAAAGGCAGGTCTCTCCTAGCTGATCTCTTCTCCAAGGCCTGTCAAGGTGTTACAACTGAAGACTCCCAAGCCATGCTTGCTATTCTTTATCTGCCCACCCCAAGGAATCCTTTCTGACCTCTGGAGTTGAAATATGAAGCTGAACGTTTTGGAATTTATCACCGACCTAGCATCTGTGCTCAGCAGTAGAGCCTCTGAATTCAAAACAGGACTGTTTCCTGGCTCAGAACTCCAGCTCCAAATTCCTGAGGCTTGAAAGTAATGGGAAAACAGATCTCCAGCACTCTTCTGATTTAGAAATCATTCAAACTGACAACAGATAAGAAATTGACAAGGAGATACAACTCCTTAATTTACATAGCTGTCTTTTTTTCCTCCTACATAGTGAGGAACAGAGTGGTCTTAACCTTCACTTTCTCACTTCTTTCAGTTTAAGGCATGGACCCTAACATTAACAAAAGTGTGTGTCACCTGCAGGGTACAAATTCTCTTTCACATGCTGCACCACATGGCATTCTAGAAGAGCTGTACAATTTTTAGGCGTGCTTTTCCTCAAGTTGATATGTATGCAGCCCTGCACAATTTTCGGCATAACCTAACCTATCCTTTACACAGAAACTGCACAATAACCTCCTAAAAATGAAGGCAGTTAAAATTAAAAAAAAAAAAAAAAACAGAGAGGGCATTGGTGGCTTAAGTATTTAGGTAGATGGAGGTAAGTTTCTGACTCCGGACTACAGAATGCTGGTACTGGAAAGGGTAGCCGAGATTTTCTGGTGCAGCCCTTTTATTTTGCAGGTAAGCCCTGCAGAAGTGAAATGGCTACAAAAGGCAGGTAAAACAGCTAACAAGGAAGGGGAAAGCCCAAGTATTTCTCATGATTCCAAGTCTTTCTGTTATGCCAGAATCATAAACCTCTTTGAGATACTGATGTGAGTTAGGACTTTTCCAGGGGGGAAATGTGTGGTGTGTGTGTGTGTGTGTGTGTCTGTAAGCCCCACCATTGTTAATATAATGAGAATTATTTATGCAACATCAACATAACCTGGCAGCCGAAGGAGAGAAGACTGGAATGCTTGTGCATGACCAATGACAACTTCACTGTACTGGTCAGTGGGGACCACAGAAGCCATTGAGTGAGCGTGTGTACTGTCACATTCAAAATGAGTGAGCAAGTAGAGCAAGACATCTGCATCAAATTTTGCATTAAGCTTGAACATTCCTCCACAGGAACTATTTGGATAATTCAGAAGGCCTCAGCTATGGGCAACTGGTGGTTGGCAGCTTCATCACAGCAGCGCTCCTGCTCATGCAACACATCCTGTGCAGAAGTTTTGGTGAATCATTAAATCACCCAAGTGACTCAGCTCCCTACAGTCCATATGTGGTGCCCTGCGACTTCCGGCTTTTCCCAAAACTAAATTCACCTTTTAAAGGGGAGAGATTTAAAAAAATAAAATAAATAAAAATAAAGGGGAGAGATTTTAGACCAATGGTGAGATTCAGGAAAATACAATAGGGCAGCTGAGGGTGACTGAGAGAACTATGTGAGGTCCCTAGGTGACTACTTTGAAGGAGAATGAGGAGTCACTGTCCTGTGTACAGTGTTTCTTGTATCTTGTATCTTCTTCAGTAAATGTCTCTATTTTTCATATTGCATGGATGGATACTTTCTGGACTGACCCATATATGCATATGTACACACATAAATGTGTACAAATAAATTCAGGAGGTTCACAAAGCCCCAAGCTCACCTATGGATGCTTAACAGGTCCATTGACCCCAGATTAAGAAATTCTGCCCCTCTTCTGAGTAGAAAGTACTACTTTTTAACAACTTTAAAAACTTAGAATCTAAACTAGATTTAATGATGTAATATATAAACTTTAGGGGGAAATAATTCCAACAGCTCAGATAAATTAAGCCCTAATCAATAATTCCATATTTTTAACATGTGTCAAGTAAAAAAATTTACAGGAGAAATTTAAACCTCCATGTATTTTACTACCAATTTCACAAACGGACATGGAATATCTTTTCTCCTAACATGGAGATGGCTCAGCAGTATTTAAATGATTCTTTATTCCAAGTCATATAAATATGCACCAGATGTATCTTTTGTAAATGTTATCTTTTTCAACTCCTCAGCATTTGCAAGTAGTTGAAAGTTATGTCAAGCATGCTTTAATGGGGCATAAAAGTGTATTGTATTCAAAGAGATGGCACAACTCTGTAATAGGTGAAAATACAAATGTTGTCAATAGATACATTTTCATTTTATTGATTTACACTACATAATAGAATGCCCTGTGTTCTTTTCTTTACATGGAAGTTCTATCTCAATTGAAATATAAACAGGTATTTAAAAATCATGCTTACATTAATGGATTACAGAAAATTGAAAGGACGGAAATTTATGACAGAAGGCAATTTAAGACCAACTAAATCTCAACCCTGATTTACCAGATAACAAAACTGATACCAAAAGGGTTACATGAAACAAGCAAGTCACTAAATTAGTGACAAGTTGCTCAGTGTATGAATTTATATATCTGTAAACACAAGGAACTTTACTGAGCTCTTTATACCATTTATCTCTTGACTGCCTAAACAGAAGGAGGATGAGGAAGAGGAAGAGGAAGAAGAAACAGGAAAACATATATAATTTATTGATTTCTTGGACATACTGGGAAGAAAGAGACAGGATCTATATTTTTCAAATTGTCAATTTATCTCATGAGAAGTAAATATAGGAAGTAAAATGCCAATTGTTAGCATTAAAAATTGTCAAAGAATATTATCATGCTATTTCTTTAATATTAACTTCTCATAGACACAAGATTCACTTTTTTATTTTTAATACAAAAGATAACCTAGTATATTCCACTCAGAATATTTTCTTTGAGGTTAGATACATCAAAGATGTTTAGGAAGTATATTTAAGTCAGATGTAATTGACAGTTTGTCTTGAAAACTGTGGATTTTTAAATAAAAGTTAACAGATTTATAGCTTATGGTAAACTTGGCTTTTTCATTTTTCTTTTCTTTTTTTTTTACTATAAAGATAATAAACCCTATCCCCGGTCGTTCCATGTGACTTTTTGATGTCTCTAAACCAAGTACAGCATTTAAGGACATGTATCTGCTTATTCTGATTTTACCCTGGCTCACTTTTCCCACCTTAGGACTTTATTTATTTATTTTGGCGTGGATTTCTATAAACTGCCTAAAATTGTTTCTTGGAATGAGTCAGAATATTAATTCATTAATAACTAATTAATTAATGGGTGAAAGTCATTTTGCTGGAAGCCCAGTAACCTTTTTACTTTGACCTCCACAAATAACATTTTGCCCTTTAGGGGCCAGCAGCAGGAATGACTTCATTTAGACAAATCATTACTGAGTGGAGCACCAGTGTTTCTCAAAGTTCCATAGCTGGCTCTATGGAACCCCAAACAAAACCTCTATTCCCTCCATCCAGAAACCAGCATTTGCATGCTCTGCTACTGAGTCCTTGTAAGGAGCCTTGCACAGCTTCACAGCATTCCTGTGGGGGGCACAGAGTCCTGCCTCCCTGTTTTATCCTGGGCCCCCTGAAATAGCTCCAAGACCAGTAAGGAGGTTTAAGACAGTGGCTCTGACTCTGGCTGCAAGATGTCCACACTGCTCCTGCAAAGGTATTTGTGAGCTGAGGATACTAAAGAACTGAACCAGCCAAAGCAGTTCACTAGCTCTTCCATCAGCCCGGAAGCAGGGACAATCCCCAGAGTCAGTAGTCACCATCATGTTTAGGGACAGTGCTTCTAGGCAATAGGTTATTTTCTTCCACAGAGTGCTCATATACAGAGAAGCTGGCATGTTGCTACATGTATATTTAATGTAAGCATTTACAGAGGTACACACATGCACTTTTCGAGGCCCTATAACCTGCTAGACTTCATTGTAAATGTACCATCCAAACCAAAGCATAATCATCGTTCCATGTTAATACAGTGAGCCTTATTGTGCTCTCATTATCATGTAAAGCTGGGAGATGTGGCTGACTGTGGTAATGGTGTGTAAAGGAAGCCTTAACAGCCTTTACCATCCTTGTTTTGATATAAGACTAGTAGGGCACTGCACCCATACATATCACCTTACTGCTTCCCCAGCTAGCACAGGTGTCCCTAAAGGGGAGAAAGCAGCAAGAGCCCCCCACCCCAAATTTGGAAAGCTGTGCTATTAAAAGCACTTTGTCTCTAAGAGACATGACTGATGTCCAAAACTGGGTACCACCACCACATTGTGACTTTGGGCAAGTGACTAAACCCCTAGACACCTCAGCTGACTCATATGTCAAACCTGAGTATGAGCTGTACTTTAAAGGGTACTTACAGACGTAAATAGGACAACACCCATAAGATGCATCTTTTAATACCTGGTATATGGTAAGTATTTAGTAAAATTGTGTCATTATTATTATTGTTGTTTTCATTGTTGCTATTGTTATAGAAATTCTCTTTTGAGTCATTAGGTATGAAAAATGAGAAAAGATTTGCCTGGAAAATTTCACCTTTTCTCATCTCCCCATATGCAGAGAGTGAGCACAGGCTGCTAAATTCTGGCAGATCATTCTCCCTCCAGCCCATTCAGAGGATGAAAGCAGAGAGAGTGCCCAGGACCCAGGCTACAACCCCACTGCCTCTTGTCAGCCACAGCTGTGCAGTCCAGCTGCCTGCCCTGAGCATGGCTACCTTGCACCCATGACAAAATCCAAACCGAGTGTGGTAAGAACATTTTCAGAAGAATCCAGAGGAAAATCTCAGATTTTCTCCCTGGTTTTCCTTCCAAGAATCCCTTCCATTTTGGTTCCCTGAAGGTAAGAAGGGAAAATCCCATCAAACTTAAAGTGATACTAAAGGGGTATCTGTTGGGAGGTTGGGGGGTGGGGGGTCCACACTAAGCAATCTCACTCACTTCCAGTGGGTCTCATTAACAACTTCTGCTTTATAAAGAACATGGCCCATTAGAACTGAGAGCCAACAAAAATGGTTGGCAAAGAGGTTGTTTCTTCACATCGCTTATTCCCCTGTCATCCACTCCTCCTCTCTAAGTTTCTCCAAAATCTTGGGAAACCAGTTCAATGCTTTCTCAATGCCCGTATAGACCTGTGACACCTTTAAAGCAGAAATCTTGGCCCAAGAAAATTTAAAAATAGATAACAAATTTGCATTTGATGCTTAATGCACCTAACCCTTAGTAAAATGTATATAAAACTTATTTCTCTTCTCCCCAAAACACTTTAGCTATTACCAATGCCATTGAATTTACTAAGACTGCAAGCTAAAATCAGCTCATTAACACAGCCAAAGCTGGTTCTTCAATGACTTCTAAGATCCAAGGTACAAAGTGAATGTGTGGCTTAGGGCCTCTGTGGAGTTTTCTGTGAGCATGAGGAACATGCTTTACTGCAGCAGCCTCCCCACCCACCACACTCACTCACACACACACACACACACACACACACACAGTATTGGAGCCAGGCCTGGTGGGTTGGTCCCATTTAATAGACAGGAGTGAACTCTGAGTGGCCTAAGGAAGGGAAAAAAAGATAAAAATGTGGTCACAACCATGCTCTCTGAAGGGTTATTCATGTAACAATTTTTTTGTTGTCTACTGATCTGATTTTCAAGAGCATCTCATCATCACACCGGATCTGCAGCCTTACAAATGAGATCTTTACTTCCAGCTAACACAATGGTTGCTGATGTAGCCAATACACCAAAGTCAGTATTGGAAAGCAGCATTATTTTCAAGATACTTTATAAATATTATAAAGCATGTTTTTAAAAATCATGTCAAAACTGTTTTCATATCTTGGACTTTTTTTCTTTTTTTTAAGGACTATGTATTTGGGGCTAGGGGCAGTTAATAGTAGCCAGTCCTGATTGGTTAACATCTGTTTCTTCATAGGAACCTTACTTGCCAAGTAGCTGGACAGCAATACCCTTTTGGTATTCATGGAAGTACTTGCCGAACAATAATGACAATAATTGCCTCTGATTCTTGTGTTTACAACACTGCCAAAGTATCATTAGGGCCTTATTTATAGATAATAATGCTTATTAATCACAAGTATTTGAATTTTGGAATGTATTAGATTAATATTCTTTTGTACCTCAGTGCTGTACTAATGCTGTGAAAGACATTTACTGAATGAGACTCATTGTCGATGCTTATTTTGAGCTGCAAAATAATGTGTGTAATTTGCAGGTGAAAGATAAAGAAATTACTGGCTACCTCTCAACAGCCTGCATCACGATCAATGGCCAACACCAAGAATTAAGCCCTCACTCTAAAATGAAAAAGAAAAGAAGCAAAATAAATATCCCTGTAGGTATTATTTCCAAAAAATCTTGTAAATTCTTATGAGAGAAGAACTTCCTAATAATAAGTCTATTATCTTGTTTTGCCATAAATCTTCAGTGGCATCAATTTATTGAAAAGGCTCCAGGGTGAAGAATAATTAGTGATTCAGTAAAAATTCATATTGCCTAACTTTTTGGAGCCTCAAAGAAAAAAGTACCATAGAATGACTAACAGTTGTAACCAACAAAAGTACAATGTTTGGTCTAACTGCCTAGTTTTAAACATCCTTCATTCATTTATTCATTAAATCTCTTTATATGTTTAATTTCTGTGCAAACAAACATTAAACCTATCAAGTACTTCCCTATTTTTATGTGCATCTAGAAACTGAAATCATTAAAAATTTCAAAAGGTTATCATATTTTTTCTAAGATTAATACAAAAAACATAATTTCTGTTAATGTAATAAAACGACTTTATAAACATAAAATATCACCAGCTCATAGTTTTCACCTGGCCACTCCCTCCTGAAATTATAGCAAATATGAAGTCAGCAATGTTTTCTCTTTATCTAGCATACAATTTTATTTGTTCTTGGAGTATTCACACTTTATGTGTGAAAACAATACTTCAGGTGATTAATTAGATGAATGCAAGATATAGTGACATAATTTTCCAGAAATATTCGAGAAAGCAAAGCTTATTAATATAGTCCTAGGTACCATTTTAAAAATAATATTTGTGACTACATAGCTTTTTAAAAATTGTCTGTGATTAGTGTTTACTAATATTTTTTAGACTAAACCAAAATAATACTTAATTTTATCCTACTCTACCAAAGGCTACTTTAAAATAGTGTATGGGTCTAATAACCACCTACAATATATGAACACTGTCCTCTCTTATTCTCTCAATTTTTGTCCCCCACAGGAAGTAAAGGGATTGTACCTTTCAATTCACCAAATCACACTGAGAAAATTGTCCTCCCTAAAATATCCTTGAAAATGTGTTCAGCTAACATTTCCAAGTCAGAGCATACAAGGAGACTAAGATTCTAACTCATTAAATATATAATGTTAACATTTCAATCTATTGCTAAATGTAAATAACCTTAGCAATCCCAGTTGGACTATTTAATATTAATTTAAAGTATTTTATAATATGTGAGTGTCTCCTCTCATGGGGCCAAGTAGAAAGGTGAACAATTATCTAATAACTTCAATCAATGTACTCAGCCAAACCTGGCAAGTCAGGCCCCTTAACTCTCTTTATTTAAATCTGGTAAACGTCTCTACAGGAGGTCCATTCAGGTGTGTTTCATCTCTCATAACACTGGGAGAGTGACGAGGCAAGCAATAACTTATAGAATTAAGCTATTGAAATCACTGCTGCTGTCTTACAAACTGAATCATTACAGAGAGCCAATATAGATTATCCAAATTCCACCATGTCCTTTTTTCTTTTCTTAATAGGTAGATGGAAGAGAAAGCAGCAATGTCTGAAATCTCCAAATCGTTAATTCAATTCTCCAGTTTATTTTGCTTTCAGTAGACATTGCCTAATTCTCTCTTTAAAAGTCACTAGTAGTGGCTGAGGAAAAAATAAATAAACATTTCAAGAGAACAGATACATCTCACCTCAGTGTGTGACAATGATGATGTCTAAACATTGAGGTTGAATACCTGAACTCCCCCTTGGTTGTCTCTCTGAACCTTACTGAATAGCCTCACCCAACTGTTTACAGACTTAAAAAGGAAAGAAAGAGAGAAGAGAAAGGGGGAAAGAGGGAAGGAGGAAGAGAGGAAGGCAGGGAGGGAAGGAGAGGCAAAATTGGAAGTTTATAAAGTTAGACTTTAAATTTGAGAGCATTGAAAATATAATTCACTATGAAAAATGATTTGACAGAATAACTTGTACTCCACCAACATCCTAGCAGTTTTCTGAGCCCAGTTAAATATGAAACTTGAGATCTGTCAACATTTTATAGTTGCCCTGAGTTAATAAGCATTTTTCCTTGTTTTCCTTAACTGTCAAATTTTTTAATGAAATTTAATCTTGGATGCCTACATTCTGGGGAGTTTTATTTGCTGTATTATACTTCTGTCTGCTTGCAAGCCACAGAATGCCAAAATATTCATTCATACAATCTTTCTATGTGTCTAACTTGAGCCCACTGTATCCACTTCATTAATTAAATTGATATAAAAAAGATTTTACATGTTTGTAGAGAGTAAGTCTTCAGCTCAATTTTTCAATGAACATTGTGCATTTTTTAAATCATTATATAGCCTATGTTTCCTTAAGTCATGCCACACCATCAGAAAACTTCCTAAAATAAAAGGCTAACTTATTTTTGCAGTTGATTTTAAAACCCATCTAGAATAAAATGTTTGCATCTCTTTCCAAGTAATAGTCATTTTAAAGACTTTCACTTGTAGTATTTTCATGGTTTTAAAGGCACTTTAAGAGACTAAGAAGCTAACCTCAAAAAAGCAGTTGGGCTAAAACTGATTTTAATTTTCACAAGCTCATCACTAATATTTAGACACTCCTGATGAGTCACCGGTCTTTCAAATACTGTCTCTGAAATAAATAAGCAATAAATTTCATGTGGGAATAAATGCAACCATAAACATCATATATGTTTTTCAGTAAAGAAATATACATTTACATAAACAAAGAAAAGCCAACAAAATATTTTATAGTATCAGTAAAAGTAAGTCTCATTATGTGAGAGAGCTCCTTCTATCACGGTTTTCAAGGAAATTTCAAAACTTTATTTTTTATTCTTTTATCAACTAGGACAAATAACTGATAAGGTATAACATTCAATTATAATGTTTCTTTACATTTTCTCAGCACAAACAAGCATTGGATTTCTGCCAATGTATTCATTTTAACTGTATTATTTTAACCCCCCAAAAAGTCTTTGAAAGTGAAAGATTTAAAAAACTTACAAGAAGCAAGTGCCATATCATCCCATATTGCACATCATTTCAAGGATAAATATATGCTTCAAATTTTTTCTACATTCTGAATTATCACTAAACTACTAAATGTCTTTTATTGATATAAATGACCATAAATTAAACTACTTAAAAATATTTCCCTTACAGTAGAATGGAAAATAAAATTAATGTTCTCTGTTATTGTATTCAGAACTGAATTTTTGTTCTGTCAACAGTATTTAATTTGCAGGGAGGAAAAAGGCAAAAAGAACCACTGATTTTTTTCACAAAGTGTGCATATTTTAAATGTGTGTTCAAAAATATGATGCCTTTTATTTTATGTAAAATAAGTTATTTAAGTTCATAGTACTTTTAAATGGGGTGTGCTTAAAATATAAATATTATACATGTATTATTTATCAATTTCTGTGGTGTCATTTACAGTTGGCACAACTCAGATTTCAATAGAAATTTTGAAATTTGTGTTAATATCACTAAGATATACTCCTTCTTCTCTTATTTTAAGACTGCCTATCAAAGAATGTATTGTTAATCACAGAAGTTTGGTGTATTACACACATGGACTTGTTACACGCAAACACATTCAGTTGGGATGTGTATGATTATTGTGTTATGTACATAAACATCTACCCTTATGCATATGTACATTTACATCATGCATAAATGCGTACATTTCCAAAGGGTACCATACCAAAGGAAGAGGAGGAGTGTCTCAGGACTGACATACAAATAAAATGTTGCACGGCAGTCCTGTTTTTCATTGAGTGCTGTTTTCCGTGAGAGCAATTAGGGTTTTTTTCCAAAGGTGGGTGTTTGTAGACATGGTTTAGTTATTTATTGTTTTCCAAAAGGCTAGTTTTATAACCTTATGCCCACATATGCTTTAAATCAATGAGTGATACCCTTTCCTTAGGAAGGCCTATGGGAAAACAGCTTGATAAATAAAGAAAAGCTACACTTTGATTCTAAAGACAAAAACTCATCTATTTCATCATTAAAATTTTACCATTAACATTCTTTATTAAAGTTTAGCCATCTACAAATTATCTCATGAAAATGAATGGTCAAAATTGGATCGAGATATTGGCTGGAGACAGTCTCCTGAGGTGAATGTGTGCAGATTTTACTGAGAGCCCTTCTCCAGGACAGGCGGTCTTGTAAAAAATTATGGTTAATAGTAAAACCATCTAATGTTAACAAATCCAAGGAAAATATATAGATACCACTAGAACTTCTAAATTATTGAGAATCCTCAGATACAAACATTAGGGCCAAAAAAGGACAACTAAAAGTATAAAGTTTCTGTTTCATATCCTCTGAATCTCATTTTATCAAAAATACAGTTTGGTAATTGGGTTCATATTTTCCGTGATGTGAAATTTCACCGTTTTCTGAATTCTCTCCGCCCTGCTTTCCCCTTGAGAGTTGAACGGTCTGGATGGTGCTAGTTAATGTTTTCAAAAGAAGGAACTTCATTTGGCCCAAGTTGTTTGTTTTTTTTTTTTTCCTACTAGACTGTTTTTCTGTTTTCTAATGAGAGATAACTGACAGCTCTGTTTTGTAATGAAATTATGGAAATCACAGA
Organism: Tonatia bakeri; assembly: GCA_004024845.1. NCBI lineage: Eukaryota > Metazoa > Chordata > Mammalia > Chiroptera > Phyllostomidae > Tonatia > Tonatia bakeri. Next base: position 27,237 of record PVIA01009235.1, read on the forward strand.
CTGGTGGAAAAGGGAGTCATTATTTCAGAACTGAAAAGGTGTGAGTGTCTTTATCCACCCACCCCCAAATTTCCCATTACTGGAAAGGAGCCAGTAAATTGGAAAGAAGCTGTGGACAGTGGCACGTATCAGGACAGCTAAAGAGACTCCCCAAAAGCCATTTTTAATTGGTTCCTGCTGCCTCTCTATGCCTCCAAAAATAAAAACAACCTCCATGCAAGCAATTTTGAAGGCGAAGACAAAAAAAGGAAGCAGATACTCAAGCCCCTGAAACGTGGCTTCCCAGTGGGGGAAATCCAGTTTAAAAGAGCAGGCTGGGCGATGGAAAAGCTCTCTGTGGCATTTCTGAGCGAATATTGTCCCTTTCAGCCTTACCCTCGCTCACGTGAGACAGGGTGCCAATGAATATCCTCGGACCACAAGAGGGATCTCTTTTTAAATCAGATGGGACGGAGGCAAAAGGACACTCGCGTGTGGAGAATGGGGGTGGAGGGAGGGAATGGGAAGGTGTGGGGGGAGGGAGAGGAATGAGCTCTAAGGCTGTGAATTCAGATCGCACAGCTAAAAAGGTTACACTGGCACCCGAGCCTGCTGCTACGCCTCCTGCCCTGCCCTGCGCGCGCGCCGCACTCACCCGCATACCCACCCTCACCCACATTCGCACACGCACAACGCTCCAAGCCTCTCTCCTCGCCAGACTACAGAGGTGCACTCGCAGGAGGTGAGGCGGCCCAGGCCGCTGGATTGCACAGGACAGCTCTAGTAGCTCCGGAGCCCGTGGGCAGGGAACAAGGCGCACCACCGCAGGCACCAGCAGGGGCTGCCCGCCGCGGCCGGAGCTGGGGCGGAAGCGGAGCGGTGGACCTCGGGCGGGCAGGGACAGAGGAGGGGTGACGCCGCGGCAGTCCTCTGCGACCTCTACCTCCACCCGCCACTTCCCCGCCTTTAGAGACTGGCGTTTGAGAAAACACGAAGCACTGAAGCCGGCGTGGAGAACCAAAGTGGGCCCGCACAATCGCGGGCCGCACTCAGGCTCCTCTAGTGCCGGCCTGCAGGGGGCGACGGCGGGTTAGCGCCATGTGAGGACCTTGCCACCAGCCGGGACCTACTGCAGGGGCCCACGGGGGACCGGCACCAAAGTGGGTTGTCTCTGAGCCTCTCCGAAAAGTCGTGCGGAGTCCTGAGGATTGGGGCAGTTGTCACAGTTGTCACCAACAAGGTGTCGCTTTTCAGTCCCAGCGATTTCAGGAGGTCCCCAACTGCTGGAGAGTTTGCCTCCAGGCTGCTGGCTTAATCTCTGCTCCAGGATAGAGAAGGGAGAGTTTTATTTTTCTGCCCTCTCAGAGCAGTGTCTCAGAGCATCGGGCAGTTTCCTACATCTGGGGGACAAAGGAAGATGGAGTGCGAGCTTTACTTCCTGTCTGGGACTACCTGAAAGTACCAGAAGTCTCACCTCCAAGCTGCGCCCTTGGCCTCCTCAGCAATCATTCTCAAAAGCACTTCCCTTCCCTGGCCTAAGGAGACCCAAGGCCACCTAAGACACAGCCCTGAAGATGCAGCGGACCCAGGACTGAGGGGCCTGCAGCGACCTGTGAATCTGTCCTCGCCGCTCCTGGGCGCCCACCCATTGCCCAGCACTTGTGATGCACCCTGCGCCCCACCCACGGGGACTTGTCCTCCCTGTAGTTTTGTTGGAGGTGGAAAATGGGTCCTACGTTTCCAAAGGAACGAGAGTTCGAGTCCTCCCAGGGCACCTAAGGGGACTTCATCCGGCCCACGAGCTCCGCAGGTACTCCAGGGGGGGGGCGACCAGAGCCAACAGTGCCTTTGGGATCGACCTGATTTTGTGAAACCTCAAACTCCAGGCTGTTCACGTCCCTTTCTCACTCCAGAAGTTCAGCTGAGCTTTAGGTTATGGCTGTCCCCCGTCCTGAGCCGAACCCAGAAGTAGAACCAGACCCAGAGGTGTGCTGATTTTTTTTTTTTTTACCTCACATCTTATAAATGTGAGATTTTTATCAGGTAGCACAGATTACTTAAAGCGTACCATTTCTCCGCGATCCAATTTTATTAGGATTTACTCTCATTTGTGCTTGGCTTCTCTGGGGAAATAATGCTTTGATTAATGTAATCCTTGCCCGGGATCCGCCACATGCCCCTCGCCCCTCTCCCAAGAGAAAGGGCCTGTTTGACAAACAATAACAGAGCAGCTACTCTTGCAATCTGCCGACACCTTTGCGGGTGGCTAGGGAGGAGGTGACACACGTTTGCTAGCCATTCGGTAAATGCAGTGGTGAGAGGAGTGGTCGGGTTCTGCAAGGGGAGGAGGGGTGCTGAACTTTCCAGACGCAGAGCCCTGGGCTCGGAGGCGAAGGTCCTTATGGGGAGGCGCCCTGGGTGGGGTGAGCGCATGGGTGCATGTGCGCGCCTGCCCTTTACTTGCTTGAGTGTCTGCCTCTTTGTCCCCCGCCACAGGACTCCACGACTTGGACCTGCACGCTTGCTGTGAGCAGCCCCCGGACCCAGGGTGCATCCACAGCGCCCACCTGCGGCCCCAAACCACCTCGAGAGCAGATCTTCAGGAATAACCGGGCAGCAACTTGGGGCGCCCTGAAGCTACCAAAACCTCTGCTGGAAACCTAGAACATATGACCGAATTCAACGGTCGTCTTCAGGCGAGCATCCATCCATGCACCCATGCATACAGTACAAACCCACAGACACGAGCTCTGACTGCGGCACCCCTCCCTTGCTTGAGCTGAGAGCAGGAGTAGGGAGGGCTTTCCTGCTGTCCCTCCTCGCGCTCAGCCCTGTTCTCCTCCCGAAAGGGACAACATTGAGTTACGAAAAAAGTGCAAAGGAACGAACTCCCAGGTCGAAGGCTCCCGGAAACACTCCTTTGGTCCCCGTCCCTGTCCTGCTGCCCCACCTCCGCTGTCCCCAGCGCGGCGAAGGCGGGGACCAGGGGGTGCGAGGGGTCGTGCCCTGCACTGCCAGAACAAAGCCCACCGCAGCATCCCACAGCCACGCACGGAGCTGGTGACAAAGGCGTACATACTCAGTGACCTGATAAGATGACTCAGCGTTTACCTCTTCACTGTCCCGCACCCCATCTTCCTCTCTCATCCCTTTCTGTCCCAAGTTTCCTCCATCTCTCCCCGCTTTTTTCTCCACCTCACCTCTTTTACCTGTTCCCATTCTCCCTTTGCCTTTTTTTATCTCTTTCCGTTTTTCTTTTTCACGGAAATGCAATGCCAGTTCGACTTCTGAAGGCCGCTCTGCGTGCCCAGTGCTTAGAGAGAAAAAAGGACTAATGGAATCCTCCTAATTTTATTCTGCAAACCATGTTCTAAATAAAATACAATACAGTCTAAAGAAGTGGAGCTTGGATCTCATACCCCCACAAGTCGCCGCCTATTTGGGAGAACTTTCTGAAGATGGTCACAAATCAAAGGAGACCCAGCAGGAAGGAGGCCGCCCTCGCCTCTGTGGAATGGAGACCTCAAGTGTCAGTGTCCCCCCGAGACAAACCTGTCCAGGGAAAGTTCCAATCTAATTGTATAAGCCCGGAAAGGAATCACTTGCCAGACCTTTGCTGTGAAATCGTAGTGCTTCTGAAGTCAGGATACTTTAATAGTCACTTTTTTTCTGAGTGAAATTTTGTTTTTGCAATGAGAATTAAAGCGAGCATAACCTATGCCATTTGAACATGCACACCTTGACTTCTGGGGTCTTTTTGCACCCTGATATAACACTAAATTAAGATTTGTCATCTGTTAAGCACCACTCAAGCCGGGAAATTCTCCCCTTGGGCTTTATTGAGTAACCAGAAAATTTGGGAGGAGGGGTAAGTGTTCAAAGCATTAGGGGATACAAAACTTTTAACTCTGGACTAACAAACTCTAGTGGCATGAAGCTACAGTGAGCAAGGTCACTGAGTTCTACCACCAAGGCCTTTTCACCAGATATTTTGGGGCTGAAATTATACCGCTGCAAACAAACCATGGAATATCTGAAAGTATCAATATTCATGAATATTGATACTGTATTTTTAAGTGAACAAAACAGCCACACTTTCTCAAAGACCCCTCAAATAATGACCAGTCCAGGTGGACCTATGGAGGGAGCAGGACAATGAAGTGGGAGCTTCAGCAGTCGCAGGAGGACACCACATAAGCACCATTTGGGGGAAATGCCCAAAAGAACAGCTTTCAGCCTGGTAAACTGCAATTTGAACCCAGCTCCACAGATAATAGCTAAGTTCAAATATTAAAAATCTAATGAAAAACACAGGTGCCAAAGCAGAAAAAAGGTGTCTGATTTTTTTCCCCCACACAATGTGCCACAATGCTTCTTACCCATCATAGAGTACCGAGTTCCAACCTAGAAGGGAAGTGCTGTCTAATATATAGGAAATGGTTGGGGTTGGGAGGAAGTGTCCCCAAGGGAGAAGAGAGTTCACTTCTGGTAGGACTCCAAGCTCAAAGCAATCCAACTGCCCCTCTAGCAAAGCTGAGTTAATATTTCTAGTGTTTGTTTTAAAACATACACACACAGTGGACCATGGAATATTTTTCTAGCTAGGACACACTCACATGTTTTTCTTAATAAATCATTATCCTCACTCTAGTCAATCAGCTGGGACTCTACTTATCTATCCCTGTGAATTTAAATTCAAAGACCCTTATAATGGGGGTTGGGGTGGCAATATAAGGAGGCAGGCAAAAGTAGGGCATCACACTGTGTCAGCTATGGCTTCCCTAGCAATTGGTAGCTTTCCTTAACAGACTTATCAGATGCATGCATGCAGCTAGAGTGGACTAAATATTGGAGATGGGTTGTTTCAAAAGTACATACTCCATAACCAACTTGTCATGGCTTCTCAAATTAGGTTCCTCAATCTGAATTGTCTGGTAGTCTAAAGCTGTCCTATAAGCATGAAAAGTAAAGCTTCTTACTTTAGGGTGAGAAATTACAGTGTCTGAATTTATAATTGCCTCTTCAAACCCATCTAAGAGAACTAAGTGCTTGCTCCTTTCCTACAGATCAGATAAATCAGTTATCAAAGTGATACAAAGAACTAGAAGAACCATCGAACACTTCAAAACACTCAGCAAGACCAGGAAACAACTCATCCACTGCTCCAGACGACACATACTCATTTTCACCCAAAAGTTACCATTAAAGAGCCCTTTACTTTGTATATAGCACACACTGTGGGTTGTAAGTATGCTTAACATTTTAATTTGTAAATGCTAGTGGCAATTGTACTCCTGCACAGCTAGGGTATCCAGCACCTTATCATTCTCAAATGAAAGCAAATGAATAAATACCCACTTTGTGTTTTGTGCATTTGACCCAGGTAATGTTCTTCATTCTCTCTTTTGGCAAAAGCAGTTTCACCATCCCCAACGATTAAAATTTTGTAGCTTTGCCCAGCACTTTGAATCTTAATTCATACACCCAGCTTTATCGTTCCCACTGCCAAATCATTATAGAATGCTAATGTGTTCTCTATAATATATCAGTTCTCAAATTAACTTGTTGCTTTACTCAGAATCACTATTTTCTGTTTCTTTTACTTTAAGTAACCTAAGACTATAGATATCATGAGGAGCATTTTTTTCTTTCTCTTAAAGTACTTTTGCAAGAAAAAAAAGAAAGTATCAGTCAAGATAGTAACAATTACAGATCTAATGAAAAATGATACAAAAAAGTATCCTCTAAATATGTACATACAATTATTGCCTAACTAGTGTTTTGCAAAATATCTACTAAATAGAAAAGTTTCCTCTCTCCTTAACAATTTTTAAATGTATTCAGCAGTCCAGGCATGCAAAGTAAGCTGGAGCTTTGAGCATTTGTCCAGTTCATGTGGATTTCCCCCAGAAGTCTTTTGTCCAGAGAGCTTAAGAAAAAGCAATGTTTGGACTCAAATTACAGTTTTCTCAATTTTCCACTTTGTTTTATCGGCACAAACCTAACAGTATATTTCCTGACTCTAAATGTGAGAGCTCCCAGACAAAAATCACGGAATTAAAATGATTTTCAGAATGTCTCCTTTGCTTATTTAGTCCCCATAATCTTTCAACCCTCTCAACTTAAACACCATTTAAAGCCAAATCTTGACATTTCAAAGTTAGTTTCAAAGTAAAACTCATGGCTGGAAGCTGGTTGACTTGGAGTTGAGTTAGAAAAAGCTGTCTCCCCCCTCTTCCTGGGAAACATTAGAGCTTCACGTCCTGTGCCCCTTCCTAACAGGCTCGGTGACACAGTCACAGGTGCACTGAATTACTGAACTCTGGACACCAGCTTCTTACTTCCAGTCATTTATGGCTGCCCTTTCTTAGCCATGCTTTCTAAATCTCCTTCGGAAAATTGTTAGTAACAAACTGGCTAACTCCTCAAAATTGGTCAAAATTTGCTCTTCAGTATTTTAAGAAGTTTCTCACGTATTGTTTTTGTCCTATATCAAAATAAACTTGTTTCCATAGGCGGTATTTTTAAATCCCTGGGGTGGAAGGAAGCCTGGTGCTCTGTTAAAACTTTTCTTCACCTGTGTTAAGTAATATTATGCTAAAATTTTTCAAGCTCACAGTTACCTCCAACCAAGGGCTATTTTGTATTTTCTTTTTGCTAACAAATCCTTTGAAGATAAACCCAGACTCTTTGTACAGCCATAGGAGGAACCAAGAATTAAAGTAGCCATTAAATATCAAATGAAGTAAAAAAAAAAAAAAATCCGGGATGCCTTAAGTAAGTCTCCAGGATCTTGAGTTACAGTTAGAAGTCAAAGTATGAATTAAGTTGAAGAACATTCATTATATAATAGGTAATACCTTAGGGTGCATTTTATTTTTAACCATCTCTCCCCAAATACAACCTGAATGATAGTTTCTGAAGTAGTTTATTACATGCCCTTAATAATTTTTAAAGCTTTCTTGCTTTCACAGCCCAACTCTGTTTTCCAGCCTTATATACAGTTCACTGAGAGAAATGGACAAATCCTTTAACTGTTTCTTTCAGGGCCATTTCACAGATATAGATGGGTGGGAGATGGGGAAGTCATTGTCCTCGTGTTTAAAACCCTCTGTTATGCAATGAATTCACTCATTGAGAATCTGCACAGAAAGGTTTGCTCCTTTGGCATGTTTGAATGAGCAGATTTGCTTTGGATACAGCTACATTTTACTCAGTACCTGCTAAAGCGAGTCAGTGCGCCCCCTGCTGACAAGTTCTTGGTGTGATTCCTGAGCACTTCGAAAGTTTATTTTGTTCGGTAAACCGTGTCATATAAAATTAACAACAACCAATAAAATTAGCTTATATGTTTCAAGTGTAAAAGTCCAAAACATAATAAAGCTAGTTTTAGTGGCGCTAGAAATCTCTAGTTTGGCTTCTCCTCTTTGGTTGAACCAAGGTCCTTTTATCTAAAGCCCAGTGCACAAACATATAGCTTAATGTGACTAGTGTTCTTCCTTTTATTTCTTTCTCTATGGCAACCAATATGCTCTGCTCAGAAATGTTCCCCATCAAGGAAACAAATGATCTTCAGGGAGCAGCTCTATATGGCATCTGGTCCAATGGAGCAGAGAGAGTTAACCCCAGTCAAAAGCAAAGCTGCCAAGCACGTAAACAAGGAGTGGAAACCCCGCGCTTCTTACTCCTCTCTCAACTGAAACCTCTTCCTCCCTCCTCACAAACCATTTCATTGATTTGGCGTGAACTATTGCCAAAGACACTGCGAATTTTAAATTGCAAGGTGTTCTGGATAAAAAAAGTGCAATAAAACTCCAGCCATTTGAGTCTACCCAGACACAGCTTCCTTTAAGAACAAAACCAAGAAGCTTTAAGAATCCTCTCCAGCCTATTTCATGAAGGTAAGGTGTCCGCATCAGCTTGGAACTGGCCTAGCTATTTCCTCCAGCCATATTTATCTAATTAACTGCATCTAACAAGTAACTGCACCCTCAATTTTTACAAAATCCAGGGGGTAGGAGGGGGACAAGGCCAGTTGTCAAATATTAAAACCAAAGTAAAATCTAGGTAGCAGTGCTCACGCTCCAGCCCCCTTGGGGAATAAAGTGTAGGATGTCCCCGTTAGTTTTGACTGATCATCCTCTTTGTGGTAGACTTTCACAAGCAAGCTAGGTGGCTGCAGCAGAAACGGTACTAAGCCAGGGTGCACCGACTTCCTGCCTCTTCTTCCTCCCCTGTTTCCGTAGTCTGCAGCTTTTTGCCCTCCCTTTGCCAACCCCCCATCCCAATCCTGACTCCCAGCAGGAATCCCCTCACCCCAGTCCCAAGCAAGTCCACTACGTCTGTACTCGCCACAGAAGGAGGGTCTCTTCCTCTCTGGTCCTCATTTTATAATTCCCCAAACAAGAAATGTTTATAATACTGCGCACTTCATAATTGTTTCTTTTCTAGGGCTTTTTCCCTCCCTTGCAATCAACAATTAAAGTTGATAGCACCCCCCCCCCTCCCAAGTGCCTTGCTGTGGGAAGCTTTGGAATAAAATATATTTTATCAGGGCTGGGTTTTTTAATTCTCTTCCCCCAACACACTTTCCCTTTCTTACTTAAAAACAGTTGCTCTGTGAAACCTCTCTTTTCCCAAGCAATGAAAATAAGCTCCCAAACCTACGAAAGAAAGAAAGAAAGAAAGAAAGAAAGAAAGAAAGAAAGAAAGAAAGAAAGAAAGAAAGAAAGAAAGAAAGAAAGAAAGAAAGAAAGAAGAAAAAGAGAAAACATGGCAAGAAAATGAAAAAACACTTACCAACCAAACTTCGGGGTAAGACTTTAAAATAAAAGATGTTTTATTTTTTAAATGAGGTGATTGGAGTGGGGGAAGGCATATTCTCAACTCCCCAGAACCGATGCATCCTTAGCCTTCCCTTCACACTGACTCCTCGGAGCCCAGCTCTCCACTAGTCTATTATTTTCACCAAAATATATGAAAATGTATGCAAATGAAAATCAGCACTAACTGTTCTCCCCTTGTTATATACTTTGGATTTTTTTTCCCAGACAAAACAATCACACTCGCAAAGGGAGGGAGCGGGTGGGGTGGGGCTGGGGGGTGGCTAGGGTGCGACTGGAGAACTAAGAAGGAGGAAAGGGGGGGACTAAGGAGACAAACCTCGGAACAAAAGTGCGTTTCTGTTATCAAGGAGCACTGTGTTTTGGGGGGGCTCCCCATTCGCACGCACACACCCTCCTTGAGAAGAAAGAAAGTGGGTATGTTTGCAGAGGCGCTATCACGTTTCATCAGGCCACCTGAGACTGCTTTTGAAAGCGTGCACTGTGAAATTCATAGCAGTAATTTAGACAAAATCCTCACTGTATATTAATGAAAGACGGCCCCATGGCTCTGTTCCTATCCTCCCCATTCAGTGTAAACAAAACCACGAGACTCTCTCGGTTTTTGAGCCAGATCCAAGCAAAATCGGCAGGAAAGGAAAACACGGGGTGCTGGCACTGACTATTCAAACGTCTGCACCTGGAGATCTCAGATTTATTCAATGAAATCTGTGTTCCATCTTTCATGTATACATATACGCGTGCATAAATATAAAAAGGAAGCTTATGGGGACACAAAAGGAAAAATTCGTGCTGTTTGAGGTTTGGTTACTACTCTTTTTCACATCTATACCTTAGCAACAATGGCTTTGCTGGAAAACCTACCAAGGACGTATCTCTCCCTGGGGCAAGCAAGAGCTGGATAAGATCCTACATAAATTCTACGTGTTTAGGGTTAATTTGGAAATCACGTAAAGGCTGCGTGGCTGCGGCTGGGTTCTCTGGCTTTAACTGGGTTCACCGAACTAAGCCCAGCGGAGGAATTATTCCCCGGGAGGGGAGGGCAGTCTTGTTCACAGTTTAATCGGAGCACTCGCCGGCTCCCCAGCCACGTCCAGGGCCGCGGTTCGGGCGCCCGCCGCCGGAGCCAGCCGGGGCGCGGGTGCGGAGCTGGAGCACCGCAGCTGTGCTGCGGGCTGCACGCACACGCACACTCATTAAGAACGATGTATTTATTTGAATGTCCGACTTAGGTTAGTGCATTTGAAATCCCCGAGGAGGGTTCAATTTGCCCTTGTTTTCGTTGCCACTTTCTCTTTTTTTCTTGGTTCGCTGAGGTTCCTCCGAGCAGCGTTTCCGCTTGGCCGCGTCCCCCACCGGCTTCTCCCGCCTACCCTTCGCATTCCCCCGCCCACCCCCCTTAACTCTTTCGGCCCGGTTGGGGCTGAGAAAGCGTTTGTCATCGCCAGCCCCATCTACTACGCAAACGCATCGGAGGCAGAAAAGAAAGAAAAGCACCACCGTGCCTTAGAAAAGCCAGCAAGCAAATCCCACCACTAATAACCACACTGAAGTTAGACACACATAGACACACATTAAACACACATAGTAAGTGGTGGAGGGGGCGGCGACTGGATTCCGGGTCTTTAGGCCGGTTCCGGCTGCAACGGTAATTCCTAAAGTCACTGGGATGAAATACATTTACCATGTATCTATGGGGCAAGGTCGGCATGCGTTTCAAAAACATCGCCCCACTCTGCAGACCAGCACCCCGCAAACTCACAAGGGAACGCATGCTACTTGCCTGGCCCGGAGGAGGGAGGAGGGAGGAGGGAGCGGGTAGGAGGAAAGGAGAGGGAGCGCGGCAGGGGAGGGGGGCGAGCGCAGCCGCGGCAGGGAGAAGTCCGCTCGCTCGCACGGGCACCGCGCTGGTCCCGGGCTGAAGGTTTCCCAGATGATGGCATGCAAGAACTTAAACAAAGGGGACCGCCGCGGGCGCGAAGCGGCTGCGGAAAGTTGCGGTGGCAGATTTCCAAGAAGCGTGGCCACGACCCGAGATCTTGGCGCTGCGAGCTCCGGTTTCCCAACCCCGCCGAGACGGAGATGGGGGCCGGCTGGTGAACGAAAGCAGAAACTTTGAAACCACTGGGGTCACATCTGTCTATAGGTATTAGCTTGAAAGGTGCATCTTCGCCTCACGCTGTACAAATCTCTGGGATGGGAGGGGGCCGGAGGGCTGCGACACTACGCAATCCTAGGTGGAGTGGGTTGGTTGCTCTATTTCATGATTATTTCCCCCCCTCTTCGTTTTCCTTCCGATTCTAACCCCCTCTTCTGTCCCTCCCTCTCTTTTCTCTCTGCTTCCCTCCCATCCTCCCAGGCCTCCTGCGAACGTCCAGAGCCACGGAGGGTACGCCTAGGACTCTGCCGGACACTAAGAGTTAAGATGTGGCGGAGAGGGTGGAGGAGGAGGGGCGGGGAGGAGAAAGTGGAGAGGGGGAGGGAGCCTGAGGGAGGACAGATTTCCCGCATACACGATGCTCTGCCTAAATTAAAAAGCAACCAATCGAAACGGCCGGAAGGGGGACATCGCGTCCAGAGCCAGTCATTCCCGGCCTGCCAATCACTCAGCAGGTAGCCAATCAACGGGGCCCCTGGCGCTCGACTTCCTTGTATTTGGGAAAGTGTGGTGGTGGGTGTGCGCTCACGGCGGAGGGTAAACATTCGACAGTCCCTGCTCTGAGAGGGAGGGACCGAGAGCGAACTGTCAGATTGGAGCGCGAGCGGGCGGGCAAGAAGAGGGGAGAGAGGGGGGAGGGGGGAGAGAGAGAAAGTGAGAGAGAAAGAGAGCGCAAACCAGGGCGCAGAACGAGCTCCCACTGCAACTCCGCTCGCGCACGGCCCGCGCCAGCGCCAGCCGTGCACCCTACGAGCCGCGCAACGTGCCCACTGGAGTTGGTTGTATATCAAGGATCCCCTATATGCACACACACCCCTCCACCTCCACCAATGCACTTTTCCTCCTCCTCCTTCTCCTCCTCCTCCTTCAGACAACTGCTGGGAAAAAAATAAAACACCAACCCCAACCTTCAGCAACAAGGTAACAGAGCCATTCGACCTCATTTTTCTCCTGTTCATTTTTTCCTTGTTATATTTGTTTCCTCGTTTCTGCCTAAAAGGAAAGATGTCGCATCAGGCTGCGACTGTTGCGAGGAGAATGAAAGAGGACTCTTGTTTCAGAGGCAACCAAGAGTTCCGGCAATAGCAACTTCAGAGCAATGCAGCATCGAAAGAAGTTTTCCTAGGACAGAACAAAACTTGAAACGAGAGGACCATACGAGGAGAGCAGGAGCTAGCCTCTCCTCTCCGCACACGCCAGCAGCCAGCATCACCACGCCTTCAAGGACTAAAAAAGTTTTACTACTCCAAGGGGTAACGAGTGAAATGTGTTCCTGAGAAGAGAGGAGAGCGGCCAAGGAAAGGCGCAGGCCGGCTGTTGGTCATCCATAATTTGATTCAAGAAGAAAGAAACGGCTTCTTTCTTTGTTGTCTCCCGTGAAATCGCCACTTAGCAGGTGGATCGAGCCCCGCGTCCAGGCAGAGTCCGCGTTCACCGGGACAGGAGGAGGAGTGGGAGCCGGGCGCCCCAGCTTAGAGCCCGAGCGCAGGCCCGCGCCCCGCTCGGTGAGCCCCGCGGGAGCAAGACAAACGCACCAGGGCTGGGGGGCGGCCAAGACCCCCCCTGAAGGGGGCGGCCACGGAGTGCGCCCCGAAAAGCTAGCCCCACTCCCCAGAGCGGTGCTCCTGCTGCTGCAGCTGACCGAGACCGGCCGACGACCCCAGTGCCCTGCCCAGCGGCTTTGCAGCTCCAGCCGGGGACCTCGGTGGCGGCAGCGGCGGCAGGCCGATCCGGGCCTGCGGCGGGGGCGGGGGAGGAGTGGGGGGGAGAAGGCGGGAAGGGGGGGTGGCGCGGCGGCCGTGGCTGCTGCTGCGGCGGCGGCGGTGGTGGCGACGGTGGGGTGGCGGGAGAGGAGCGGCATGGCCACGGCGGCTTCTAACCCCTACCTGCCGGGGAACAGCCTGCTGGCGGCCGGCTCCATTGTACACACTGACGCCGCGGGGGCCGGCGGCGGTGGGGGCGGGGGAGGCGGTGGCGGCACGGGTGGAGGAGGGGGAGGCCTGCAGCCTGGCAGTGCGGCTGTGACCTCCGGCGCCTACCGAGGGGACCCGTCCTCAGTCAAGATGGTCCAGAGCGACTTCATGCAGGGGGCCATGGCCGCCAGCAACGGCGGCCATATGCTCAGCCACGCGCACCAGTGGGTCACGGCCCTGCCCCACGCCGCGGCTGCAGCCGCAGCCGCCGCCGCTGCCGCGGTGGAGGCGAGCTCGCCGTGGTCCGGCAGCGCGGTGGGCATGGCCGGCAGTCCCCAGCAGCCGCCACCGCCGCAGGGCCCCGACGTGAAGGGAGGCGCCGGGCGCGACGACCTGCACGCGGGCACCGCGCTGCACCACCGCGGGCCACCGCACCTCGGGCCCCCGCCACCGCCACCGCACCAGGGCCACCCTGGGGGATGGGGGGCCGCCGCCGCTGCAGCAGCCGCTGCTGCCGCCGCTGCCGCAGCGCACCTCCCGTCCATGGCGGGGAGCCAGCAGCCACCGCCGCAGGGCCTGTTGTACTCGCAGCCCGGGGGCTTCACGGTGAACGGCATGCTCAGCGCACCCCCTGGGCCCGGCGGCGGTGGAGGCGGCGCGGGTGGCGGGGCGCAGAGCCTGGTGCACCCAGGGCTGGTGCGCGGGGACACGCCCGAGCTGGCGGAACACCACCACCACCACCACCACCACCCGCACCCGCCGCACCCGCACCACGGGCAGGGCCCGCCACACCACACTGGTGGCGGCGCTGGGCCGGGACTCAACAGCCACGACCCGCATTCCGACGAGGACACGCCGACGTCGGACGATTTGGAGCAGTTCGCCAAGCAGTTCAAGCAGCGGCGCATCAAGCTGGGCTTCACACAGGCCGACGTAGGGTTGGCGCTGGGCACGCTGTACGGCAACGTGTTCTCACAGACCACCATCTGCCGCTTCGAGGCCCTGCAGCTGAGTTTCAAGAACATGTGCAAGCTCAAGCCGCTGCTGAACAAGTGGCTGGAGGAGGCGGACTCGAGCACCGGCAGCCCCACCAGCATCGACAAGATCGCAGCGCAGGGCCGCAAGCGCAAGAAGCGGACCTCCATTGAGGTGAGCGTCAAGGGCGCGCTCGAGAGCCACTTCCTCAAGTGCCCCAAGCCCTCGGCGCAGGAGATCACCAACCTGGCCGATAGCCTGCAGCTCGAGAAGGAGGTCGTGCGTGTTTGGTTCTGCAACCGACGCCAAAAGGAGAAGCGCATGACGCCGCCCGGGATCCAACAGCAGACGCCCGACGACGTCTACTCACAAGTGGGCACTGTCAGCGCTGACACGCCACCGCCACACCACGGACTGCAGACGAGCGTGCAGTGAGGGCCAGGGACGCAGCGACACTAGGGCCCGCCGCCGCCTGCGCAGTCGCCGCCGCTGCCACCGCCAACACCTCGCCTACCCGCACCCGGACTGCCCCGGGCCCGGGCCAGTCCACTGTCCTCCCCTCTCCCAAAGACAGGCTTGCCCACCCTTTAAAAAAAAGAGAGAGAGACAGGCCGAAGAGATGCTTTTTGAAGCCCAAGGAAGGAGGGGCAAAACAAACAAAAAAAAAGCATAATAAATACCCAGACGGTTTTACATATATACACAACACACAGAACCAGAAGAGAGAAGGAGGGCGATCGTGAGATCTTATGTATCCTGTGGTGGTGTTTCGTTTTTTGTTCTTGATTTTGTTTTCAAAGAAAGGTGAAAATGCCAACGCACCAAAACTGCACTCGTGGAGTTTTGCGCACGCTGAGAAGTCCCACACGGCGACGGTGGACAGAAGCTAGCGCCTGCCTTTTCCTCTCCTCTTAAAAAAATAAAGTACCCGTCTCTCCCACCCACCTCCCTCCAAAGGGCTGCCTAAAGTGATCCACCGGTACCTTGTTTCCTGGGAGCGATCTGAAAGAAAGCAGAGGCGCCAGGTTTAATCAGGGATGACTCTGCTCCGGGACCCAGTTCTTCTTGGCCATATTAAAGTCATTTGGGAACAAATAAACTGACTACGAAATGGGAAGGAGAAAAAAGAACAGTCTCCAGCAAAAATAATATTCACAGCTTCTAAAATTAACAAACTGAAGAGCAATGTCAAAAGGAAAAGAATACGCTTCATCCACATAACCTCGGAAATAAAAGCATCAGGAAAGAGCAGAGGGATGAGCGAGGACGAAGGGGACATCCGCTTATCCGTCAAGGAGTAAGAGAGCCCGGCAGAGCAGGGGTGCGGGCGGGAAGACTGGGCGTGGGGCGAGGCCTGGCCAACAACCCCGACTGCAGTGGCTGCCACTCGCGTGGACGATGCCTAAAGATTCCACCGCTAATATTTTTTTTATTAATATTTTTATTTTTTATTTCTGGACTGACTCAGTTAAAGGGATTTGGAAAGACTGAGCACCAGCCGCTGCCCTTCTTGGACTTCACTCCTCAATCCGTTGCCAACTTTGACTGAATGGGTGCTGTGGATGTGATTATATAATACTGCCATTTCCAAGCAGTGTTTTTGGTAGGTTTTAATAAACAGACTTTTCAAAAGACGGCAATATAGAATTCTTAGATCCGTTGTTGATCTAAAAATATTTGCTTTATATTTTCATTAAATGACTTCTTTTAATATTTTATTCAGAATACTTATGAACTGCTACAAAACGGTAATTTATTTTTCCCCAGATCTTGTATTACGTGTTTTTTTCAGACGAGCACAAATCAAAATGAAATGAAAATATGGACAGTTGTTAGGTAATAAGGGTATCTTTTGATGTGATCATTTGATTGTAATTTAATTTGAGTAGTGACTCCGTAAGAGCTGATCGAGAAAATAAATTTGTTAGAATGAAATAGCTTGTGTCTGATGCATAAACACTGTGTGGGAATAAAACAGTTCTTTAGAACATATTTTTTTACTAATGCATATCCTTAAGTGATAGCACTGAGGAAGTACAGTAGAGCTTATTGCACCTAAGGTAGATTTGGTAATCTAGAGTGAAGGACAGACATGACAGAAACTGCTAGTACTCTGATTTTAACTTAGTAGTCACTCCTCAATAAGCTGTAAATTTCACAATATTTTTCTTTCCCTTAGTTTCAGTGGGCGTTTTTAGTGTTTTTGTCCTTTCCTTGGAGATAGTTGGGTCCTTTTCATCTTTATTAGATTGGACTATGTCATCACCAGTAAAAATATGCCAACTGATTATTAATGGTTAATGCAGAGCCCCCTTCCCAAAGTTTAGCCTCTTTCCCTTCTCCCCACCACATTGCTATATCTCTTTCCTCTTTTTCTAAAGACTAATAGTTGTGAAGACTAACTCACAAGTCTATAACATTTTACATCTATTACTTTCCACTGATAACTATGTAATTAAGTTTAAATTATTAAGCCATGTTGGGGTTTGTTTTGTTTTATTTGTTTTTCCTGTAGTGAAAGAATGTAGTTCTAAAATCCTGAATATGGTCCACACTGCATTACCCTCAGTGTGAATACCAGCTCAGACATAAGATTCTACATTTCTGTTATTTGGTCTTTCCCCAGTGTGTTTCTATGTCTTCTTTGCTGGCCCTGGCTGTTGGGGAGGAGGGGAGCTTTTTGAATCACTCCTTTGATACACCCTGTAGAGTGGTCACGTTTATCACATTCATGTATCAATATTTACAACGGGGGAGGGGGGAAAGTGCGATTTTTCAGGTTGTGAGTACTAAAGACAGAAAAGGTTCTGCTTAGCTAAGTCCTTTCATATTGGACTTTAAAAAAGTATTTGGGGGTGATAAAGCTGTGATTTTTATAGAATAATTTTCCTCATTTAGCTGTCACTCACTTCTGCCTTCTTCTCTCATCCTCACTTCCTCTCCCTAAGATATCAGTGCAGGGGTTAAAAAACCCGGAAAACTGTGAGAGCAACAAGGAACAGTTATTTCTTCCAGGCAGACCCTTTGTCACTTTCATAAATCAAGCCCAGCCAGATGGCCGTGTGTTGGGTTGCATTATTTTAAACACCAATCGTACTAAAAATCACAATCATTTTGATTTGTGAAATCTGAAAAAGGCCATATTTATTAAACAGAAAAAGGAAAAAATTAAAACAAGAAACCACAATTTACTTTCCTTGGCTTTCCTGTTTCCTTATTTCTCTTGCTATTATAATCTCTCTGCCCAGTAAATTTACAACCTGGAGTTGGGAGTCAGGGCAAACTTCATCATCCTTGAGGGTGTACAGGGGCAAGCAAAGAAGGATTATTGGAAAGCTGAGGATTGGGTGTGGTTGTTTTCATGTGTTGGATACTACTGGCACGTGAGACGAAATCCTGTTTTTCCTACAGGATTGGTAGCAGTTGATTTGATTAGACAGTGGGTCTATTTAAAATTTTAGGAGCTATTTGCTTACTTTATTTGGCTGACAACAAAAGAACTGCCATTAGATTTCACACTGTTTTCTATTAAAAATCAACCTTTGCTGATTACTTTGGAAGAAGCCCTGATTTAGGGGTAACAGAAACTTTTAACTGGAGAAGATGGGAAAGCAAGACCATTTTATTTCATTATTTTACATCTTTTTAAAGTGAGCTAATGCTGGCACTCTGTATTTTGAAAATCAACCCTTCGACTGTATTTACAAAATGAAATTTATGGTTGAAAAACAAAAGAGAGCAGACGGAACTGAAAGGTTTTGTGTTAAGGCTTGTATTGTCACTAACATAAATAATGAAAATGTTGTTATATATCACCAGATCTCTTTAATGAATTTGGCCATTGTGTCCCTTTGCAGAGCCAGTGTCTTGTGCTTCGTAAAGTGCCCATTTGTTTCCTCCATTTCAACCCCCTCCTCCACTTCCAACCCAAAGGAAAGTGACAAAGTTCTGTCCCATCAATCTGGCTAATCCCAAACCAGGCCCATGTACACTTTGCAGTCTCCTGTGGCTCCTGATGTGTTGTCCAAGCCCCAGTCACCTCAGTCACCCAACCGTCTTCTCCTGAAAGTCTGGGCAATAAATCATTCAAGGTGTATTTAAAATAGTCACTTTGCTGTCGTTGCTCTGCCTTTTTTAAATACCGAGCTAAGGACTTCTTCTTTGTTCCAAAACAGAACTGTTCATTATTGATTTTAGAGAGTCCCTCTGCTTCCCTGTAGCCTCCAGTGGTTGCTCATTACCATGCTCATAATGTTTTGTATGAATGGTTTTCAATATTCAGAGAATTGGTTCTAATATTAAATGCAGTATATACTATTGATAGTTTATCAATAAGTGTACTATTTTAAATAATTTTAACAATTAAATTTGTTTTTAAATTATATATTTGTAAAGTATTTATCCTGTTGGAAACAACAATATATCATTGTATTTATTCATTTATTTTTGTAATAAATGATCAACCTCTCAAGCTAAATTAAAAATGACACTTTTATATATTTTTACAAAATGCATTTTAAGAGATGGGCATATTTGCACCAATTTGTATGTAAATAGAGTAAGATCCATCAATAACATGTAGCTTTCAGAACTAAATTGAAAGAAGAAACATTCTCTCCACATGGAGTTTAGTTTGCCCAAGTTCCAGGGTAATTAATCAAATTCTAAAATGGATGCAACAAGTATTGGCACTGGATGCAGACTTGAAATTAATTATTTAGGAGGTGGACCTGTTTTTTTTCAAGGCAGAAGGATAGAAATTAAAGAATTCTTTCATGAAATGCATGTGGCTGACTAGGCAGATTAGAACAGATGCTATGTATCAGGGATAAAACCTAATACCTGGCTGTACTCAGACATCTATGCTGGGGCGTGGTGTCGAAAGAGTGTTAAGACTTTGAGGTTGTCTGTGACCCAGAAACAAGGTAACATAGGCAACAAAGTTGTGTTATGTTATTTCTCTTTAAATGTCTTCTTAAAATTACTGTGAATGAAGAGCCTCTTTCTCCTAGCCTGTTACTGACAGCACAAGCAAGCAATCAGCACCGGTGTTAGTCTTGTTGTTGTTGTTGTTGTTGTTGAGAGTGATACATGTAAAAAGTGTGGAGGCTACCTCTTTAGATCTCCAAGTTTTGTAGGTCTCTTAGGCATCTCAGTTCCTTCCCTGAAGGTCTCCCATGTGACCTCCTGGCTGCGAAACCCACCGTGGGCTTGATCTCGATTTCAGTAAGGAAATCAGAGAGCTCTGGGTTTGCCTCCTGAACTTTCCAGTCTAGGAAAGGAAATCATGCAGAGGCTGGAAGAGAGGGATGGCGGTGGGGGCAGCGGAGATAGCAAGCGGGGTACTTGTGTAATCAGATTCTTTGATTTTGTTAGCCTGGCTCATGGCCTATTAATTAGATTACTCTCTTTCATTCTTGATTTCACATCCGTGTTTGTTCCAGTATCCTAAAATGTGGGCGCAAGCATGGTGAGCAGGAGCCTATGATGTCACTGCCGGCCAGCCGGAGCTGCAGCCTGGTCTTCGGGAGGGCTGTGGGCTGAGTTCTTTATGAGCCCGCTCTGGAAGTGACCTCAGAGGGGTCTGGGCAACTGGCCTTCACATGGTGGCACGATGTGTGCACCAGTGTGTGTGCGCGCGTGCATATGCATGCGTGTCTGTGCGTGCAGGTGAGGGGAGAGGCTGTGGAGAGTCGCAGTCTCTGAAGCCCTAGGAATGCAGAGGGCTTGCTCAGGTGCAGGGCCTGCCTCAAGCGGAGATGGAAGATCACAGAGGAGCGGACGAGGATGGTGCTGGGGACCTAAGGCAGCAGCCGTCTTCCTGGGGCACCGGGCAGAGCCGGGCAGCCAGGTGGGACAGTGGCAGGCGCAGTGGGGTGGCATCCCTACCCTGGCGTAACAGCTGGCCAGTCCCACAAGTTGTTTTCCTCGTGGCGACCGTTCAGCAAAACGCAGGATCCTTTCTCAAAGATTTAAATTTCGCGGATGAATTACCATACAGTGGTTGCTTAGCAACTAAATTCAAGCAGGGCTAAGAATATGCAAGCTTTTTGTATTCTCATTAATAAAAATGCCACTCTGACACAGCAACCCGACTTTGGATCACTGCAACTTCTGTAAAAGCCGTAGGAGAATACAAACCGATCCTGCCATTTAATTACAGATCAAAATAGCTTGAAATGCAATATTTTGTTCATCTATCTTCCTAAAAGCGATGTAAAAACGGCTCTTCAGAAGCAGTAGTAAATTTTTTTTAATGAAGTTGTCTATCGGGGTTACTGATAATTGTCCAACCAAACTTTTTAAAACACAGGTCGAAATATTCCTTTTCATCAACATTTCTACTCTCTCCCTCAGTCCACTATCCTCTGATCTTGCTCTCCTCCCCCAGCCTAATAATAATAATTATTATTATAACTCTGTAAATATTCAAGCCTTGAAAGCCCTAGAGACTAAAGGGCAGTTGGCAGAGCAATCCACGAGGCCGGTGGCTGGAGAAATACTTTTTTTAAAAAGTGAGGAGAAAACAAATAGGAAGCTGTGAAAGTTTTCTTGGAAGGTTGGAGGAGTAACTGAGCTGGGTGGGCTCAGGTTCCAGAGGTTCTGGTGCTTACTTTCTGCATTCAGGTGGGAACTAAAGGCAGAAATGCCGGTAGACCACTGCTCAACATTGTCCTATTTTCTGTGCTGAGGTCCAGCCTTCTCTCCCCAGGAACTCAGTTGCCGCCTCCTGGGACCCTAGAATTCAGAGGGCCCGGCTGTCTCTGAGACCCACCTTGCCGCTGCCTCAACCCTGGAGCCCTGGAGGAAAAGTCAAAACTGAGCTGGACCCACTGAATCTTCAGTCTGTGGCCCAGCTTAGAGATGGGGCCTGGGATTGCTGTAATGGGTGCACTTGGGGTCTTTTCCCAAGGGTACTGCCCAGGAAAGGGCTCAGAATAAGGATCCAGCCCTTTGCTGTAGTCCATCTGCGGGTGGGGGGGGCGGGGGCAGGGGTCAGTGAGGACTGGCCTCACATGCCGATGGGTCGCATTGTTTGGGAATGAGTGGAGGTCTCTGAACCTGGCCAGCGGAGCAGGGACAGGACTGGAGGCGGCCAGCGCTTTGTGAAGTTTCTGCCTCAGGCCCTGCGCCCCGCGCTCTGGGTGGAGATCTGGGGGACTCGGAGGAGCCTGGGTCGCGCACCTCCGCTTCCCACAAGTGGGCAATTCGAGCGCTTCCCAAACGCTGGGGTGGCCGCCAGTGCCTGGCCGCTTCACGGTCACCTCCCGCGCGCAGTCCCTGGACAGGGACTGTGGCCGGTCCTGCGCGGGGTTGCTGAGCTGGCGGTGGGCGAGTGCCAGGAGACGGGTTGGTGCCCAGTTCACGCGCCGACAGGATGCCATGCCGGCTTCGTTTCTGAAGCTGCAAAAGGAGGCCATGGTCACCTTTAGAAAAGTTCAGGGGCAAAACTGAAACTCCCCAGATTGATTCCAATAATACTGGCAGGGAGCTTTCTAGCTCCGCTCCTACTTTGGCAAATGTGAGAACTTTGGAGGTGACTCCTCCCCAGGGGTGTCCAAAGATGATGACCACCTCCCCAACCCCTACTGACTCTATTTAATACAATTTCCAGTGAGTACAACAAACAAACAAACAAACAGTGGAAATCAAACCATACATTGAAATATTTGCTGTATTAAGTGTTCCAGAGGCATTCGAGTTCATTTTTGTAATAAACAGGAAGACATTTATTTACAAATACAATTGCCCTAGAAGAGCCACATTCCATGAACTTAATTCATTAATGGAATTCATTCCTTTCTTTTCCTCCTGTTGGGAAGAGAAATTTTAGCTTTTAAAAATAGATAGGTCTTGAGGGAGGAGGACAGTAGTTAGTTTACCGGTTCCTAGAAAAAGGAGCAGGGGTGTCCGGCCAATCCCTGTTTGCGGGGATGTCAAGCACTACAGAATAATCACTTACAGGATATAGAGGGGTGCTTCCCCCCCTTTCTTATTCTTCAGAAAATAAGTTTTTTCGTTGTGGCTGTTATCACGAAAGCTGGCCAGTGGAAATGCGCTGTTAATATGTGCTTGGTTGGCGTGTTGTGTGTGCATGTGAAAAAAAAAACCCTCAAATTTAAATAACTTGAGCCATTTGGAACTACATCACAATTTTATCTATAAAACTCACTTAGTTGCCACAGCTTTAGAAATGTCTGTAGTAATGTTCCTGCCTCCCTCCTTCCTGAGAAGAGTTATACCAAGGAGGATAAGATAGATACCAGCTCTTGGCTTCCCAATCACCGGTATAAGCTGGTATCACTTACCTGGAGAACCTGAGTCCTGCCTTCTTCAATTCAGGAAGCTTTTTCTAAGTAAATCCCCTTCCCCTGAAAGTTAGGAGAGGAGCATTTTGGGGGGAGAGATTTGTCCAGGGAAAGGCAAAACCAACTGTGAATCTCGAGGTAAACCATTGAGTCAGGAATAATCATCAAAAGCACAAGACATACCTGAGGGGCTTTGTGAGTTCCCTACAAATGACAAAAAAAAGAAGAAAAAAAAAACATTGTCCATGTTTCTTTGTTGTAGCTCTGAAATAATGTGGAGGAACTGAGAGGAAAGCAAAAACATCTTTTTAGTACAAAAACAAAAAGACAAGGGATGTTCTGATGAAAAGCTTCCTGGGAGATCACACATTAGTTCTGTCCTCTAGGATTGCCTCTGCAAAAGGCAGCCCATTTAGTCGGTTGGAACATTGCATAGTGAAATACAGTAGATACTCATTTCAAAGAGCTCACCTTGTGCCAGCATTAGAGGTGCCAAACCTGCCACTATCACTCTACCCAAGTTCAGACAAGGCTTCTTCGAGATGTGAGTGGGGGCCAAGCAGGTTTGTTCCACTCTGACCCACCCTATAAGAATCTTAAAGGGAGAGTCTATTTTTTCCTTTACATTTCTAAGGTTGAAAACCCTCCAGCAGAGTTTAAAAATAAAGGTCTAATCAGAAAGTATAGTATCACCCAAAAACTACCAAAATGGAAAGAATGTCTTACTAGCTTGGTCTTGAGAATGTGTAAGGAAAAAACCCATCAATTAATAAAACAACACCTACAAACTATATTTAATTCACATTTTTGGAGGAGAAATCTTTTACACTTGCTTAGGTAATCCTACAGATCAGGCTTTGTACTCTTCAAAGATTTCTTTCAAACAGGGCTTTAGAAATGTTTCAAACCAGAGAAATGTCATTAACTCTCCCGAGAACTATTTAATAGTTGTCCTGGATATTTTTAACAAGAAGGATGCTAAGCAAGTAGCCTTGAGTCCAGCGACATCTGAGAAATGAAGTGGTGGCACTAAAAGATTCTGAAGAGCCTGCAGCTAAAGTGGGCTTGCTGCCTTTCGGTGAGGAGGAGCTGTCAGAGGTCAGCACTATTTACATATATTCCTGATCCCGAAAGCTTTCCCCTGTTCATCGAAGCAGAGGGCCTGCCAGTGAGTGGTTAGAAGTGAAGGGAGACAGACCCAAAGATGGATCAGTTACCTATCCCCTTTGTTCCTGGCTCTTGAACTGCAACATCAAGGAGGAAAATAAAAGCCCTCCCCCTCGGGGAATGAGGCCTGCACCTCCATTTGCATTACTCTGACATCCCCACCTCACCCCACTGCAGTCGGAAACCCTCTTGCTGACTGATTTGGAGCAAAATGGTAACTTCAGGACTCTCTGTGTGTGTTACGTAACATACAGAGATTCTGCACAGAGGTGTTCACACTTGATTTTTCTCCAAATGGCTTGTACAAACAGAAAGGCTGAGAAAGAAGGAATGAAGACAAATTAAATAGAACAAAACTGGGGAGACGTGCAGCTATAATATGACAACGCAGGTAAGCTTATGTGCATGAGCACAGCCATTACTTGCACTTCCTGTGTATCAGAGCATCTTCTTTTAAACATTTGCCTAGGGTTGTCTTTGGCTAAAAAGTAGTCAGACCTCAATTGGGAGGTGAGGGGAGCAGTCCACCTCAGAACAGTGGGAGCTGGTTGCCCTGTAGCCGGTAGAAAAGAACCAGCTGAGTCTGGAGCTGTGTTACCCTCACCCTACTCTTTCTGTCATAATCCTCCAGTCCTTACTGTGGGGAGGGAAGGTTACCCCCACCCATGCGCTCTGCTGTACCTATCCTAGTCACCCCCATCTGTGTCTGTGGCCTGAGAGCTACTCATTCACTAGCAGCAGGAGTCTGCAGCAGCAGCAGCAGCCTGAGGTCACATTCAGAAAGCTTTTTCTTCCAAGAGAACCTCACCCCGAAGGCAAAGGGAGTATAAACCATGTTCACGTGCCCCAACCTAGGGACAGGCATTTTGCTGGAAGGGATCTGGAGCAAGGCAGCAGCTCCCCCTACCCAGACCTTCCCTGCTTTGGGGTGTGGGAAAGACATGGGGGAGGTGGAGAGGCCTGGGAGGGGGAGCTGCTGAAGGAGTGCAAGCTGACAAAGCTGTAACAAAGGATTCATGCAGAAGTAGTACCAAGGATCTCTAAAGGACCCCACACCTTATAGGTGTGTCTCCGGCTCTCAGGACATAGAGTCTATTGATTGCTCCCCAGGGATCTGCACATGTGCCCAGGCTGTCAATGGTTCAGGGCTCACAGGCCGGCCTTGCAGCCTCAAACCCTTTACTCCTGCAGGCCTCCTTGAGCATGAGTAGGTGGTTGCACCTGAGTTAGTAGGGCCTTATCAGTGGCTGTTCCCCAGGCAGCCACCTGCTGAGGCAGCAGTCTTGCTGGGCCGCATACCTAGCCTGAGGTTGGAACAGGGAAGTCATATGCTGCCATCTGGCCTGAAGATGCAGACACAGAAGCAGCCACAAGCCTCCCTGCGGGCGAGAGGAAGTTTGCTGGAGAAGTGGGATCTGGTAGAGACTGTCACCATGGCCTTTGCAGGGAAATCACAGAGGACAATGTGGAAAAGATGCCCCTATGATGTGCCATTGGAGCTCTCAGAGCAACTAGTAGGGCATTTCCTCTGCCCTGCCCCCTAGGCTCTTCAAGGACCTTAGTTCCTCTGGACCCTCTACCTGGCATGCCCTGTCACCCTGGCAGTGACCCAGCATCTGAGTGCAACCCCAGCCTCCAGCTGGTGGATAGGAGTTGGGCACTTCAGCACCTGGGAACAGGAAGATTGAGATCCAAGCAAGAGAGTAATTATTAAGTAGGTGGTGAGGGGAAACATCATTAATGATCCCTAACACAGCCCCACTGGCTCCATGATGACTCTGGTGCAGCTTCCATGGGCCTCTTGGAGTTGGTGGGAGAGTCATCAGTCTGGGAACTTGGGGACTGAGGAGTGGGGCTCAGTGGAGATGTTTGCAGGAAGGAGAAGTTCAGGGTCTGAATTCAGGACTAGACGATGGAAGAACCCATCAGGCAGAGGTATCCCTCCACCAGTGACAAATGCGGTAAAGAAGACAAAACTTTGGGAAGGGATTAGAAATGTGTATAAATGTGGTTGATGACTACCTCACAGTGTCCTCTTTCTTTAATTCAACCCAGGAGACAGCCTCACAGAGTTTCTGTGACTACCAGCCAGGCTTTCTAGCCCCTGAGCTGCTTGCTCAAAGCAGCCTGACAAAGCTGACTCAAGCCCTCAGGCCAGGCCTGCAGATCCCTCCCCAGCTCCTCCCACCAGTGCTGGCCTGGGCTGTGCTGGGGCTATAACCAGGACCTCAGCAAATGGCCTCTGCAGTGGGGCCTTCTCAGAAATTCCAGCCAGTCAGCCCAGCATGGCAGAGAGGGCTGGGGGCCGTGGTGGTAAGACAAATGCCTTCTCCTGGCTACATACAAGTGCAAATGAGATGCATTTTGGCTGATCAGTCCACTGTATTTTATGCATCTTAATATGTCTATGTCTTGTCAACCCTTCTAGTCAGGAAGAATAGCAGAAAATTTTAAAAGAGTTTTTTTGTGTGTACGTGTCTTCCAACTGAAATTACATCCAGGGAGATGGGGCGAGAGTGGAGACAGGAAGGCTTGCTCACACAAACAACCCTCCTAAACACAGCAACCTTAAGCCACAAAGACAAATGGAAAAAGAGATGGGAGTGGGCTATGGTTGCTGACAAGAGACCCTGAGGAAACTAGGTGGATTTTGGCTGGGAAAAGTTTAAATCCATAACATTTCTTTTTTAAGAAGCAAAATTCATTTGTATTTACTTGGATAGGAGACAGACCTAACTCCTTCTCCCAACTTACCTGATATCCTGAACAAAGTCTCAGGGTTACTTAGGGAGGGTCTCAGGGGTTCACCGGGAGGAAAGAGGTTTTCTGATACCATGGAGCCCCTATCTTGGCAGAGTTCAGGATCTCCTCTTCATATGTCAATTTCTAAAGGAGTTGTGAATGCAGGAAACACGCTTCCAACTCTCCCCATATCCCTCCACCAGGCTTCCTGAGAAAGCAAGTCCTCTCAGAAGTAGGTGATAAGGACCTCTGTAAGGTAAAGGGTGGGGGAGGAGTGGCAGGTCTGAGAGACCAAAGGCCTCTGGTATTCTGCTCTGGGCCACTTCCCGAAGTTCAGAAGGGCACTGTGGGGAGCTCTGGTCATTTAACTCAGAGACTGAGAACTGCCAAAGGACCAACAGGGAGGACCACAGGGCCAGCTCCACCCTCTACCCCTACTTCTCTTCTCAGGTATTTGTAGTCTCAAGCTAATCTACAGCTGATCCAAGGAGGGGGAACAACTGATTTTCTTAGCCCTGTTCCCAAGCCCTGCCTCTCTCCCCTCTGCCAGGCTTAGTGGCAGGCAGGGTACAAACTACTGGGAGTTACTGGAGCTGTGTGCTAGCCTCTGCTCCCTCTTTCATGGGGTTCTCAGAGTCTGCAGGGAATTTGTTCTCGGGGTGCTTCCAGGTTCTTAAGGACAGCAGCAAATTTGCTGTTGACATATGAAGCTATTCTGTTAAGATTTGACTCTGGGGTTGCCTGCCCATTCCCAGAAGCTGCAGTAGCTTTAAGGTCAGGATACACAGTCTAACATAGGGCCAACAGCCTGCTAACAGCCTGGGCCAGGCAAAAGAGACACGTACCCAGGAAG
The DNA here is from genome assembly GCA_004024845.1 of Tonatia bakeri. Taxonomy (NCBI): domain Eukaryota; kingdom Metazoa; phylum Chordata; class Mammalia; order Chiroptera; family Phyllostomidae; genus Tonatia; species Tonatia bakeri. The sequence continues at coordinate 54,176 of PVIA01009235.1, forward strand.
CCACTGATAAAAGAAAACCCCAGGCCCATTTTATTTAGGTGGGGCTTTTCAGGTGAGGACACTCTTTAGGTGTCCAAAATTATTCCACCTGTGGTGTTATTTGTGCCATCCTATTACCTAGGGAAGATTCCTTCTCTGATGTGTGAGATGCCCTCACTGCAGAGCAATTAACTCTAACAGAATAGAATGAGAAGGGAGGTCATGTGCTTCACATCAAGAGTAGGGGCCACCCAGCACTCTGAAACTATCCAAACTTTTATGCTGCTCAGCAGAGAAATTTGCCTGTCACACCAGCTCAGGTTTCTGCCATGCAGCCTGGGCATTTCCATACCAGCCTGGGAAATACATGAGAACCAGATGTGTATTGCTGCTGTGGGCTTCCACCCAGGAGCCAAGGTGCTGGGGAGATGTCCCAAACAAGACAGACTTAAGATTCATTGCCCCAACTCACCCAGTGTCCTGACAGGCACTACGAAGGGCTGAACTGTGGGCCAATGAACAGAGGTGACCTACACCAAGAGAACTGCTAGGTTCCCTAGCTGCCTGTGTCGTCATGGTGGCTGACCAGAGCTCCTGCAAGCTGCCCTCTGCTCTTTTCTTGCTGTGGATGCCAAAAGCAATTTACCCCCTCCCTCCATATGTCCTCCTCCTTTTCTGTAACTGAGCATGGATTTCCATTTGGGAGAAGAAGGAGTGTCAGTAAAGATGAAGGGTGGCGTGGTGAACCATCTTCAGTAAAATAAATAAACCAAACCGCAATAACCTTTACACACATAGACTATTCTCCCTCACTTTTTCTTTTCAAGCAGTCATCCAGCCAATGTCCAAAAACATTTTAACCCACAAGTAAAAGGAAATTTTAAAATGGAGACCAAGTTCCTTTTTCTCCTTTGCTCTTGGGGTTGACCATCCCTCACTTTCTTACCTCCCAGCTATGCTGATATCCATACCCCATCTGAAGATTTAAAACACTTCCTTAAAATCCTTCAGAGTTTTCAGCACAACCAAAGTAGCTGGAAGGAGAATGTACCCTCCCCAGCCCAGTTCTGCATCCAAACCAAATATGTTGTAACTACCATCATCAATTACACTTTGCATACTTGACACTCCAGCAATGCAGACTCACTATTTACCAGAAGTAGCAATAAACTTTACTGAAAGAAAGAAATTCAACATTTACCATGGGATACCTACTGGAGAACTCTTTGAAAACATCATCCCTATCTTCTTACCTCCTTTATTGGGATGGAGGGCTGTAAAAATCTGGAGTAGCAGAATTTTAAAAAGCTTGATTACCTTAAGCGCTTTTGGAGTCCTCAACTCCAATCATTAGTAATAAAGTCATTAATAGTCATAATTAGTATTTAATTGCTTGATCTGATTGTTGCTTTATTCGTGACCCGATTTAGTGTGGTAGGGTGTGTGGGGGGGGAGTACAGGTGGTTCAGAATCAGCAAACGAAAGCCATTTGCAGACAATTCAAGCAGAAAGGAAAGTATTTTTTGTTATATTTGCAGATGTGTCTCACACATTTTTTTCATGCTTTTTGTAAACTATCTAAGAATAAACATTACCGATCTAGGTTTTAATTTATCTAAATGGGATCATAAAGTACCTAGGATGGAGATACACACACACACACACACACACACACACACACACACACACTATAGAATCGGGGAAAGCAGAAAAGAAACTCAATGTGAAAGTAGTAATAACTGAACCGATAGTGGAATCGAATAACTGAGCAAATTCACTTTATTCCTTCGCAGGAAGAGGGTCAGCGGCGGCAAGAGAGTTTCCTGAGTCTTTGAAGAGGGACACCGCGAGGTGGGCCGATCTTCCCACCAGCTGCCGCTTGGACCCTGGGTCTGTGCAACCTCTCTTCACAGATCACCAACTCCCATCGCCCCCCAACGCTCTCACATTCTTCTGCGCGCAGGATCTGCGTTTAACCCTGGCTCCTGTTTTCAAAATCTACCGGAGAACTTCCTCTGCAAGGGTGCCCTAAGCTCCTGCCTTCGCCCCCCCTCTCCTTGACCCTTGCTCTTCCTACTGGCCCCTCGGCGCTCTGGACTCACCCAGCGAGGTCCTTCCACTCCATAGACGGACAGGAAACAGGCCTCCTTCGAGGCACCATTTGAAACCACCCTTTATCAACACCGTCAAAGCCAAGAGCGCACATGTCGGGTTCTCAGCAACGAAGCCCGCTTCTTGCAGAAAAACGGGGAGAGGGGGCAGTAAGATCGACAAATCCTCTAGCGGACCGCGACCTCAGTTTTCTTTTAGAAATGACGGCCACGGTCGCTCACCCGCAGTCTGGCCTGCCGGCCCCGACCCCGACCCAGCCAGCCCGGTTCTCACTCGTCTGTGTTGCCCTGCGCTCTTTGCGCTGGGGCCACGGTGCGCGGGGACCGAGCTGGTGGGCTCCCCTCTGGCCGGCCGCACTCAGTATTAAATATTCATAGAGATCGCTACTTTCTTAAAGGAGAACCTACCTCGCGGGAAAGTTCACAGCCAAGGGCACGCACAAAGGGAAGGTCTCCGCTCCTGCCTGATCCCGAAGCCGGGGAGAGGCAACCCCTCCCCGCGCAGTGCCCGCTCGGACTGACATTAAGGAGAGGACTCGGGGACCGGATCACTTTAGCTATGTCACTTTTCTTGGAGGGTATGGAAGGAGTTTTGAACTTGGTAAAGGAGAGAAAGCTCGCTCCCTGATCCCTAAACAGTTCTTTTCAAACTAGCTGTAGAATCTGCTCGCTCTCCCATCCCTAAATAGCTATTTTCATACTAGCTGTCATATCAAAGGCCTTAGGGTCCCCAGGAGTGTGTGTGTGTGTGTGTGTGTGTGTGTGTGTGTGTGTGTGTGTTAAAGTACGAGTCTGTTTGGTGTTTCACCGACACTGGGGACAGCAAGAAAGTTGGCCTGCGTTGTTTGAAGCCACTCACGAAGTTTAGCAAACCTTACCCTGAACAGCAGTGTCCTTTGAACAGTGAAAGCAACAATCACACCCGCACCTGGCCCCTGCTCTTGAAAAGTGAGCCCCGTTTGCGGCGGTAAGTCAGGGCGGAAAAAGGGAGTGCAGTGTGCACATTATCGAGTCTCCTGTCTCTGCCCCAGTTCTCTCCTCGGCGTGTCCCAGAGCCGTTCCTCCCCGCGCCCCGGGGCCCCGCAGTCACGGGCAGCGGGAGTCCGCTTTTCCAGGCCGCGCTGGCGTCCGGCTTCTCCCGGAGGAGCACTGCCAGGGATCCTGGCAAGCAGGGGTGGGAAAAGGGAGGGCAAACACGAAAGTTCTGGGCTGGTCGGCGGTGCTAAGGCCTGCCCGGGAGCGCGTCCTCACCAGGGCCCACCGACCAGCGATGCGGAGACGCGTGGTGTCAGCGCGACAAGGCAACCTCACAGTCACATACACACTCACACTCGGGGTTCTTTTTGTTCCGGGCTAAAAGCACTTTCACAAGTGGTTAGAAAGTCTTGGGCGCCATCTAACGGGAGCAGCACAAAGTTGGCGCCGGGTGGAGGTTAGGACGGGTGGGGGCATCGTCAAGGGACCTCTCCTCCACCCTCCTCTCACTCCCGGGCTAGTCGCCAACCCCCAACACAGAACACACACTCTCTGAGACACTCCCGAGTTCCCCGAAGTCCACCTTCCCAAGGGCCTGGAGCGGAGCCCACCTGCCCGCCAGGGACTGACACCTTCGCTCCTGCCCTTTCCTCCCTTCCTCGCTCCCCCAGGCCACCAAAGAGGAGGACCGACTTGTCTTGCACCTGCCTTAATAGGGCCCTGGTGTTGTCCAAGCTCTCTCTTGTTCCTCTTAGCCTGTGGTGGAAAGGCCCAAAGAGCACCGGATGAGTCCACTTGCTTTCCAAAAGGAGCAGTTACCTAATGAAGAGGTCTGCAGCCAAAAATCCTTGCAGAAGGTGATGGGCCCAACTGGAAGATTCGGTCCTGCAGTGGCTTCAGGAAGCCTCCGTGCCTCCTGAGAAGGAGGGATTGGGTTCTGAGGAGCTGTCCTGGAAATTGGGAGTTGCTATTTGGAGAAGCCTGACAAATGGTAACCTTGCAGTGGCCTCTGTATGGAAGAAATGAATCCACCTACCCAGAAATCGGACTGGCTTTTGATAAGACCCCGGACTTTCCTAAAGGTTCCAGGCTACTGTGAGGGGCAGTATTCATGGGAGATTTAAGCCCCAACATCACTCCTGTCAGCTCCGGTCATTTCTGCAGATTCTGGGAAGTTAGCAGAAGGTCTGGTGTCTCTAACCAACTGGGAAACAAAGATGAAAAGGGAGGACATGTGCCAGTCAGGCCTAAACCACCCTCTTCTCAGATCCCAACACCTGCCATCTGTATTGCTGGTTAACAAGTGGGTGAGCTATCTCCATGCCTCCAGACTAAGGGCCAAAGGCAGAAAAAGCTGGTGGGCAGCCCCCTAGACATCCATTGGTTGGCCCTCATGATGCCACTAGAGGCGCCTAGGCTTGGAGTCTAGATTCCAGGGGAAAGCAGTGGATCCCACCAGTCCAGGCTGAGAGTTGTTGAAGGACTGAGAGCCTTCCTGGGTTTGTAGAATGGAGATTAGAATACCTGTTCCTCCCTCAAGTATGTTCTGAGGTCTACATGAAAGCAGATATACACATTAATTTTTTGTCATAAAAAAACATAAAACTTACCATCTTAACCATTTTTAAGCGTGTAGTTCGGTGGCGTTATGCACATTCCCAGTGCTGTACAGCCATCACCACCATCCACCCACAGAACATTTTGTCTCCCCAAACTGAAACTCTGTACCCATTAAACACCGACTCCCCATTCCTACCTCGACAGCTCCTGGCAACCACCATTCTACTTTTTTCTCTGTAAGTTTGTCTATTCCTGGTACCTCCTATAAGTGGAATCCTACAGTATTTGTCATTTTGTGTCTGACTCATTTCACTTTGCCAGCCTGTTAAGTTCATCATGTTATTGCATGTCAGAATATCCTTCCTTTTCAAGGCCTAATAATATTCCATTGCATGTATATACCACATTTTATTTATTCATTCATTTGTTGATGGGCACATGGGTTGTGTCTACCTTTTGGCTACTGTTAATGATGCTTCTATGAAAGTGATACAAACACAACTTTTTGAGGTCCTATTTTTAATTCTTTTGGGAATATGCCCAGAAGTAGGATTGCTGGGTCATATGGTAAATCTGCATTTCATTTTTTGAGGAACTTCCATACCATTTTCCACAGTGGCTGCACCATTTTACATTCCCACCAGCAGTGCACAAGGGTCCTTCACATTCTCATCAACACTTGTTATTTTCCATTTTGTTTCTTTTTAAATGATAGCCTAATGGATATAAAATGATACCCAATTGTGGGTTTGAAATAGTTTTTTAAGTGTAAATATACAAACATAATGAAATAATATTAATAAGGCAAATTAGCCACAGGTTTTAGCAGAGTGGAAATACCCTGAGAATTACTTCAAATTTCTGACCTTTAATTTTTGAGTTCAGTTCCAGAGAGAAGGAAAAAGGAGAAACGGCCAAGGTAGAGGGGCGTGCAGAGCTAACACTCTTTGATGATCATATTTTGGTCTCCCTTTCTAATTGCAAGTTGGAAAATAGAGCAGCTGTCATATTACTGAGCCCTATTCCTATCTTCATTTCTAGAGGGAGACCAGAGAGGCAACCTCTCTTTAGAAGGGAGAGAAAAAATTTGTGCTTGTCTTTTTCCTAGATTGTTTGATTTATTCCAATTGAAAGGTAAGCTATTATCCCAGACGTGGGCCATGTGGAATGGTGCAAATTTTTAAAGTTCTTTTTTCTAGAAAGGGGCTGAGAAATAAGTGTATAAGCAGGAAGGCTGCCACACTACCCCCAGAGTCCCCTGTTTTGGGAGTGATCTCACAATGTCACTCCACTTCTTTAAACACCGTTATTTGCTGATAACCTTAGGTCAGCCTTATTTGGCCCTTATGTGTACTGTATTTAGCAAGTACTCTAATATCCTTTCTTCTTTTTTATATTCCAGCCTGGGAAGCAGGTTAGTTTTCTTTTTTCCCACATTTTAAGTGAAAATATCCAGAGTGGGCACAAGATAATAAATGGAAAGAACTGTGGTGACAGGGTCATGGCCGAGGCTCCATGCCTGAGATATTCCTTGGCCCACTGAACCACACTTTTTCTTTCATCTGACAGGATGGTTGGCACAGGACAGAGATGGGAGAAACCAGAGCAGCAAGCCTTGGCAGAGACCTCAACCTCCCTTCTGCCATGAGGCCAACTTTGCCACTTGCGGAACCGCTGAAACTCAGTGGTGTTTCACTCTTCTGTGGTTCAGGAGTGCAGAGGAAGGGGGCTGGGAAACCCCTTTGGGAGGGGTTTTGTGCAGGCAGTTCCCAGTACCTCAGCTCCAGCACTGGCTGGCCCTCCCCTTTAATTGCTGCATCTGTTCCCCAGAGAGAAGGATAGACTGCACATCAGGAGCTCTGTAACTTAAGACAAGAAAAAAGCACTACTGTGGCACAGAGGCATACACAATCATTTCCTCTTCCCTTGGTAAAGCTACTTCCATTTGAAAGAAGATGCAGAAGGATTACATTTTGGGGGCACTGGGGCCAGGAGACCTCTCAGCATTTTGAAAGGACTTCATAGTGTTTGGATCCAAGCCATTTGTTTCTAGAAAGAATGACGTTGGGTAGGAGTTTGCTCTTTCCATTTGCAATGGCTTATTAAGTATAAGCATCTCTCTTTTCTCTGTTTATTGAGTGATTAGCTGCACCTCCAACTGACCCTGCCATGGGAGACAGCCAAAGTGTATCCTTAAGAGGCAGTTACCCTGCAAAATGTCCTTCTTGCAAACCCAGAGACCAAAGACAGGCTCATGCTTAATTCTGGTGTCTTCTTTTCACAGTCTGTAATGAGGATCTCCACTGATGATATAGTGTGATAATACTAATGCCACCCTTATTTAAATGGTTTCAGTCCAGTTACAGTGCAAAGGGGAAGGTGGAATCCAGCTGTGTCAGAGGCAGGCCTGTGTTGCATACTCTGCACATGGCTTGGCTGGGATTCTTCAGCCTGGAGCTCAGTTGTCACCAAATCTTTTCTAAGTTATACAGTGACTCTTCTTACAGAAAACTGTCCTTCCTACCCTTGTGGGACAGGACAAGGTTGAAAGGAAGAGGTTCCTTCATACACCTGGATGCAGGCAGCTGAAAAATCTGGCAACTTCTAAACTGCCAGTAAAGATTAACCAGATAGCAGCTGATTAGTAGCTGATTTGCCTGGCTAAACTGTCTGGGTTCTAATAGGTCAATTTAGTGTAGGGACAGACTGGCTACACTTGCAGACCCAGCCTCTATTGGCCAGATTCCAAAGGTCAGAGTGGAAACAAAATCATGTGATTTACCCAAATTTCAGAGACTTCATTCAATTGTAGGATTTGGAAATGAGGATGAATTATTTTCAATTAAGGTGGATTATTTTTCCTCTCTGCCAGTTCCTTAACAGTGATATATAGGGAATCCTAAGATATGTCATTGATATTTTTCTATAAATATTGTCTACCTGCATATATCATATGATATACCATAATGAAATAAACTATTTTCAACCTCCTCCACATTCTCAATGGATGCTTGGTGCTTTGGCTCCATGCCATGCCTTTATGATAAGGCTGCCCTCTTACTATTCCACTGTTAGGATTCATATGCAAGTATTGTGTTCGCTGTATAAATTTAGTATTATTTTACACTTGATAGAATACAGGACTGAAGCAGATCTTGTGTGTAGGAGTTGGCATCTCATCTAAGGGTTGGGAGTATTCAGTCTGCCAGTAACCCCATCCTTGCCATCTCCCAGTGAAACATAGACCACTCAGATCCCAGTACTGAGGAAGGATTCTAGGTGCTGGTGCTGCATTTGTCCATATTGCTGGTGCCATTGATTTTGCCCCTGTCAGTGTTCATGTAAATCCACTCTTGTTTCTTAGGTGGTGCCGTCAAATTTGTTCTGATCTGTTGACCTCTGCATACCAAGCAATGGATGTCAGAGCCCAAAAAAGAAGGAAAACCTCTCCTCTCTGCAAAGACAGACTTGTGTGCTAATGTCAAGATTCACTACGCTGTGTCCCAAGATTTGTGTGTGTGTGATTATACTGTATTTGTCTTAATTCACACTGGGGCCCTGACCACAGTTCTACCTCCTCTGGGTATCCAGAAGACCAGGTCCTAGAGGGCCACATGAGCTTGTATGGGGTAAAATTTTGTATCTCAGGTGAGACCAACTGAAAGAGGCAAGAAAGGCGATTTTTTTTTGTTTCTTGTTAATTTGCTATTTGTTTCTCCTTATTTTTTCAAGTCTTTTTGAAAAAAATTACCTGTCTCAGCTAGGCCAATAGAAATACCCAGAAGCAAGATTTCCCCATATTTGGGCTGGAACATTAAAAGGTAGCTGCTTGGTCCTTTGGCAAGCAGAATGGGGCAGGAATCATGAAGTGAGGAGCCCCGTGGGGAGGACAATAGATCCTCCTTCTCACTGTGGAGACTCCTCCTGTCACTGTGGCCTCTGTTCTTTGTTTGAATAGCAGAAATCCCGTTGCATCCATGATGTTGCATAGGGTAGGAGGTCCTTCTTTCTTTCTGCGGCATAGAATTCCATTGTGTAAATGTACCATAGTTTTTTGATCCATTCATTTACTGATGGGCATCTAGGTTGCTTCCAGCACTTAGCTATTGTAAATTGTGCTGCTATGAACATGGGGGTGCAAAGTTTCTTTTGGATTGGTGTTTTAGGATTCTTAGGATATAGCCCCAGCAGTGGAGTTGCTGGGTCGAAAGGTAGATCCATTTTTAATTTTCTGAGGAAGTTGCATACTGTTTTCCACAGTGGTTGTACCAGTCTGCAGTCCCACCAACAGTGCACTAGTGTCCCCTTTTCTCCACAACCTCTCCAACACTT
>PVIA01009236.1:0-63118 GCA_004024845.1 Tonatia bakeri
CGATCCTGAGAAGGAAGCACAAAGTTGGAGGAATCACACCACCTACTATCAAACTATATTACAAGGCCATAGTAATCTAAACAGCATGGTACTGGCATAAAAACAGACACACAGATCAATGGAACAGAAATAAACCCACACCTTTAGAATCAATTAATGTTTGACAGAGGAGGCAAGCACATTCAATAGGCCAAAGATAGTTTATTCAATAAACGGTGTTGGGAAAATTGGAGAGACATGTGAGAATAATGAAACTAGGCCACCTTCTTATACCACACACAAGAATAAATACAAAATGGAAGATGGAGGTGTAGGTAGACACACCGTGTCTTCTCGCACAACCAAAAAACGACAACAATTTAAAAACAAACAGAACTGACAGAAAATCCAACTGTATGGATGTCCGACAATCAAGGAGTTAAAGAAGACATATTCATCCAGACTGGTAGGAGAGGCAGAGTTGGGCAGCCAGAGCAAGTGGACTCACAGCAAGGTGGCAGCTAGCAGACCGGGAAGAGCGAGGCTGCAGATTGTGGAAGGGGACATACTAGGCTGCAGCTGGCTGACCGTGCAATCCCACATTCACGAGCAGATAAATCAGGCAAAACAGAGGAGGAGTGGGACAGACTACGCAACCCAGGGCCCCATCGAGGGGAAATCAAGCCTCAAACCTCTAATTGAAAACACCTGTGGGGGTTGAGGTGGCAGTTGGAGAAACTCCCAGCCTCACAGGAGAGTTTGCTGGAGAGACCCACAGGATCCTAGAATGTATACAAGCCCACCCACCTAGGAATCAGCACCAGAAGGGCCCAATTTGCTTGTGGGAAGTGGGGAAGTGACTGAAATCTGGCAGAGGGCGGAGCAACCACCATTGTTCCCTCTAGGACCCCTGCCCCACATACAGGGGCACAACACAACGACATGATTGCCCCACCCTGGTGAACACCTAAGGCTCCGCCCCTCACTACATAACAGGTGCGTTAAGACAAAAAAATGGACCAAACAAAAGAATAGATCGAAACTTCAGAAAAATACAACTAAGCAATGAAGAGATAGCCAACTTATCAGATGTAGAGTTCAAAACTCTGGTAATCAGGATGCTCACAGAATTGGTTGAATTCGGTCGCAAATTAGGTGAAAAAAAGAAGGCTATGCTATGTGAAATAAAGGAAAATGTACCAGAACTAATAATGATGGGAAGGAAACTGGGACTCAAATGAACGGTGTAGACCAGAAGGAAGAAAGAAACATCCAATCAGAAAAGAATGAAGAAACAATTCAAAAAAAAAAAAAAAATGAGGAGAGGCTTAGGAACCTCCAGGACATCTTTAAACATTCCAACATCTGAATTACAGGGGTACCAAAAGGAGAAGAGGAGGAAGAACAACAAGTGGAAAAGTTATTTGAACAAATAATAAAGGAGAACTTTCCCATTATGGCAAAGGAAATAGACTTCTAGGAAGTCCAGGAAGCTCAGAGAGTCCCAAACAAGTTGGACCCAAGGAGGAACACACCAAGGCACATCATAATTACATTACCCAAGATTAAAATTAAGGAGAGAATCCTAGAAGCAGCAAGATCTAAGGAGACAGTAATCTATAAAGGAGTTCCCATCAGACTGTCAGCTGATTTCTCTAAAGAGACCTTGCAGGCAAGAAGGGGCTGGAAAGAAGTATTCCAAGTCATGAAAGGCAAGGACCTATATCCAAGATTGCTCTATCCAGCAAAGCTTTCATTTAGAATGGAAGGGCAGATAAAGTGCTTCTCAGATAAGGTCAAGTTCAAGGAGTTCATCATCACCAAGCCCTTATTATATGAAATGTTAAAGGGACTTATCTAAGAAAAAGAAGATAAAAAACATGTACAGTGAAAGGACAGCAAACTCACAATTATTAACCATCACACCTAAAAAGAAAAAGAAAAACAAACTAAGCAAACAACTAGAACAGGAACAGAACCACAGAAATGGAGATCATAAGGAGGGTTATCAACAGGGGAGTGGGAGGAGGAGAGAGGGGGAAAAGGTACAGAGAATAAGTAGCATAAATGGTAGTTAAAAATAGACAGGGGGAGGGTAAGAATAGTATGGGAAAAGTAGAAGCCAAAGAACTTACATGTATGACACATGGACATGAACTAAAGGATGGGGGATGCAGGGTAGAGGGGAGTGAAGGGGGAAAATGGGGCAACGGTAATAACATAATGAATAAAATATTTTAAAAAAGAGTAAATTCAAAATGAACCAAAGACTTAAATGTGAGACCTGAAACCATAAAAATAGTAGAACATAGGCAGCAAAATCTTAGACACTGATATAGCAATATTTTATCTGATATATCTCCTAGGGAAGGGAAACAAAAGAAAAAAATAAACCAATGGGACTATATCAAACTAAAAAGGTTTTGCAGAGCAAAGGAAATCATCAACAAAATAAGATGAGAACTCACAGAATGGGAGAACATATTCACTGATACATCTGATAAGGGGTTAATATCCAAAATTTATAAAGTACTTACCAAACTTAACACCAGGAAAACCCAAACAACCCAATGAACAAATGGGCAAAGGACCTGAATAGTCACTTCTCCAAGGAGGACATACAGATGGTCAATAGACATGAAAATATGTTCAAAGTCACTAATCATCAAAAAAATGCAAATTAAAAGATATCATCCCACACCATCAAAATGGCTATCATCAATAAATCAGCAAAAAACAATTGCTGAGAAGGATGTGGAAAAACGGGGTGGGACCTTTTTCCACTGTTGGTGGGAATGCAGACTGTTACAGCCCCTGTGGAAAGCTATACAGAGATACCTCAAAAAATTGAAAATGGATGTTTCTTTTGATCTAGCAATCCCACTTCTGGGAATATATCTGAAGGAATCCAAAATACTAAAGAACATAGCACCCCTATGTTCAGTGCAGCACTATTTACAATCTCCAAGATATGGAAGCAGCCCAAGTACATCCACCAATAAATGAGTGGATAAAACAATTATGGGACATTTACTCAGCTGTAAAAAAGAAAATTTTACCCTTTGTAACAGTAAGAATGAGTCTGGAGAACATTATGCTAAGTGAAATAAGTCAGTCAGAGAAAGACAAATACCATATGATTTCACTCATATGTGGAATCTAATGAACGAACTGAAGTAACAAGGAAACCAGAGACAGACTCATGGATGGAGAACAGAATGACAGCTAGTTGACTGTGGGGGGAGGTTGGTTAGGGGTAGGAGGAATTGAGCAAAAAGGAAAAAGGACTCACGGACATGTACAACAGTGTGGTGATTGCTAAGGTGGAAGGGAGTATAAGGGAAGTAAATGGTAATGGGAAAAAATTCAATGAAGATATAATAAAACAATTTTTTAAGCCTATTAGAAATACATGTCCCATTTACCAAGCAATGCATTTCTAAGAATTTATCCAAGGAATATAATAAAGAATATAGAAGAGGCATATACAAATGTACTGTTGTTTATAATTCAAAAAAATCACATGCCTAAATGCTCCTAGGAAATCATTAATAAAACTATAGTAAATCTATATGAAGTAAACAGTCACTTAAAATTGTTTTAAGTTTACAGAAATGGAATATCCAATAATAAATTTTATGGTAAAAACAGTTTTCATGTCTAGTACAGAAAGGTCACATTATATCCATTTAGGCAAATTCAACTACATTCACCAAAAAAGGGCACAATTCTACCTATTAAATCACTCAGTAAGTGATTGTCACCTAAAAAAATTAGAAGGGAGATTGTTCCTTCAGATAGTGTCCGTTTCATATGCCTCTCATAATGTGAGTACCTCTCTATAGCTTACTGTGCTGAGTGTGATTCTAGAATTATGAGCTTTCAGTACAAGAGGTCACTTAATCACAAGCCAACTACATCAGTTGCTCAAATGAAGAATGATTTCTTTCCATTAGAGCAAAAAACAATTGTACCGTGGTTAACGAGAGTGTTAAATTCCTGAGGATTTTCAAGGACAATTTAAATCTGAAGTGCTTTTTCACCTTACACATTGATTTTAAATATTAATTCCCATGAAGGAAGGAATCCCCTTTCACTTGTGCAGGGAGTTTCCTTTGCAAAATACAAGTGTGTATATATACACAAAGAATAAAGTTCTAAAAGAACATTCACCCTACAGAACAAGTAGGAGAGAAGGCTGAATAAACATTAAAACATAACCTTACTATTTTAAAGAAAAAAAATTTATCAGTTTTACTAACTAAAATATACTCAAGCACCAATTTACTGCATTCTTCAAAGCCAAGGCTCATTTAAATAGCCATTTTGTTCCCCAAAGAGAAATGAATATCATACCAAACTTAAAAGTATGTATTATAATTTGTGTTTCATACACTAGAAACAGGAAAAATGTCAAGCCAATGCCTAAAAATAAATTACTTCAATGCTTTAAACACTATTTGACTAATAGTCATGGGGAATTCACCAGGTATGTATCAAAAGGAACCAGGGCTTCTCAGAAATGGCTGATTCCAAGGCCGGGGCAGGATACGTACATATGAACCTAGAACCTATTTTTATGCCAAAAGTTAGAAAACACTTTTAAAAAAATGATGGAGGCCTGTCATAAAGACAAAAGAACAAGCTTTCAAGGGCTCCCACTAGATGAGACAATCTGAACATCGAAAATATTAAGGATAGTAATAAATTATGAACCATTAAAAGAAACAAATACATCAATAAATAGATAAATAGATGGGGGAGGAAACCTCTTAATTATAGTAAGATGCCAAGTGTTAATTTGAAAATGTAGAGAAGTGCTACTGTCACAAAATGTCATTTTTAACATAGTAAAAACTGGTTTGGGCAAGCATCATTAATGGATGCTAAATTGTAGGTGACAATTTTGCTAAAAAGCAGGGTATGTGCATAATGTTAAAGTGTCCCCCAATATGCATGGGGAAAAAACAGTAACTGTAAAGTAATGAGGTAACGCCTTCACTGGGTGATCAAAATTAACATCACCAATGAAGGTCAGAAAACATGCACCTCTTTGTGTAGAGAACCCCAAAGAATACATAACCTGAATGTAATCATGAACAAACATAAGGCAACTCAAAATGAGAAATTACACACACACACACACACATAATTGGCAGACTACACTCTTCAAAAATGTCAATGTCATAAAAGACAAAGGAAGACTGTGGAATTCTGCCCAGGTTAAAGAAGACTAAATGCAACTCCTGGTCCTAGACTGTATAGTGTACTGGAAAAATAATTAGAAAAGGAAAAATTTAGTAGGAAAAATCTGACCCTACATTAAATAGCTTAAACTAGGAGAAATATTAAAGATGCTTTACAGCTCTGTGACTAAAAGGTTCTAAAGAGAATTCAACCAGATTCAACATAATCAAACACTTCTGCAGACTAGTAGGAAATGAAACTATCAACAAATAATCTAATTCAATCAAAACCAACTAAAAAATTAAAATTTTCCTCCACTCCCATGAAGTTTTAGCCAATTGTTGATCCATATCTTATGTTTTCCTTTCTCAAACCTAGTCTGCAAAGTTATGCACATATATACACACACATACAAAGTTAGCAACAGACTAAACTGTAACAGCACTGGGACCAGTAAGTCAAAAAAAATTAAGAAACTTTGTCATTTTACTATTATAAATGGAAATTCACACTTTGATTACTAACTAAAATCCACTTTTCTTTTTTTTTTTTTAAGATTTTATTTATTTATTTTTAGAGAGGGAAGGGAGAAAGAAAGGGAGAGAGAGAGACATCAATGTGCAGTTACCGGGGGCCGTGGCCTGCAACCCAGGCATGTGCCCTGACTGGGAATCGAACCTGCGATGCTTTGGTTCGCAGCCCGCGCTCAATCCACTGAGCTATGCCAGCCAGGGTTAAAATCCACTTTTCAAAACACATAAATTCCACCATCGTAAACATTCTCCTTCAAAGTAAAATCTTAAAAAACAAAATACTACTGACCCTGCAGATTAACATCTACGTTAACATGCTTTATGTTAGTGTTATTTATCACATTAAAATATTCAACTGATAATAAAGAATATCCTAATAGTTGACAGTAAGGAGAGGCTCTGGATTCAGAGTAGCTGAGTTCAATCTCTGGTCCACAATAATCCTTGGGGCAAGAGATGTCATTTTTAAGTGCCTCAGTTTTCTCATCTATAAAATGGTATAATCATCTCATAGGTGAATATACACCTTATATGATGTATAATGATCCCTAAATAGATACTCGTACTAGCACATAGATAGTGCTCAAAAAATGTCAGCCATTATTACTTTTACACACATTTGAAAGTGTCATATTCTGACATCCATCAGGATGTTTGCTATGGAAAAGAGTATGATGGTTCCTCAAAAAATTAAAAATATAACTTCTATGTGATCCTGCTATCCCATTTCTGCATATATATTCAAAGAATTGAAAGTAGGCCTCAAAGAGACATCTGCACATCCATGTTCATAGCAGCAATATTCACAATAGTCAAGAAGTGGAAACAACCCAAATGTCCATCAATAGATGAATGGATAAACAAAACTGTGGTACATACAAACAAAAGAATTATTCAGCCATAAAAAGGAAGGTAATCCTGTCATATACTAAAACATGGGTTACCTTAACATTGTGCTAAGTAAAATAAGCCTGTCATAAAGATAACTACTGTATGATTCCCCTTATATAAGGTATTTAGAGTAGTCAGAATCATACAGACAGAAAGTAGAACAGTTGTTTTACCAGGGGTTTGGGGAAGGAAGTGGTGAACAGTTGTTTAATGGCTATAGAGCACAGGTGGCAAACACAAGGCCCGTGGGCCGAATCCAGCCTGGCACCTTGTTTCCACCCAGTGGCAGCACCAAGCTCTCACTTAACTGTTAAGGAGTAGTTACATTTATACAGCCCTAAAATTACATTCAGCCCTTTGAAGGCAACCGTGAGGCTGATGTGGCCCCCAGTGAAAATGAGTCTGACAACCTATTATAGCTACAGAGTTTCAGTTTTGCAAGATAAAAAAGTTCTGAACTGTTTCACCACAACAATGTGAATATACGTAACACTACTGAACTATACATTTAAAAATGGTTACGCTAGTAAATTTTGTATTTTTTACAATTAGAAAAAAAGAAGCATACTTTGAAGTCCAGTAAAACAAACTTAATTATCCTTTATCATGTTTACAAGAGCTAATGAAACTAATTAGTTAATGGAAAGCAACAAATGACCTAGGAGATTTAAAAAAATCTCAGAAGTGATTACATAATCCATTTTCATTTTGAAATACCTGCAAAACTAAAATAAAACACTGCATTAAAATAAGCTTGCTATATATTGCGGACAAAATATACAAATTACATGACAATTTATTCAAGTCTCTAAAGCCAGCCTGATACTGAGCCCAGGTTTTTCTCCTGCACACAAAGAAAGCAGATGAGTTCTCTTATCTGGTAAGTATCCTGAAGGATCTAGACTGGTATGAAATCTGAGGACTACCAAGCTCGTCTTGAATCCCAGACAAACCTAAGTATCAGAAATGATCTCAAACCACTATGCATCTGAATACCCGGACTACTCTGACTATAATCAAACCACATCCAGTCTATTTTACTCACAAAATTTTCAAATAAAGTATAAAAAATGAGCATAAAAAATCAAATATATCTAAAGCAGGTAAATACAGATTATCTCATCTCAATCACATATTAAAATTACGCAGACTTTGCCCTGGTCAAATGGCTCAGTTGGCACAAAAGGTTGCAAGTTCAATTCCTGGTAGGAGCACATACCTTAGCTGGAGATTGGAGCCCCAGTCAGGGCATGTAGGGGAGGCAACTCCGCACACGTACTCTCTCTCTTTTTCTCTCTCACACTCTCTGTCTCCCTCTCCCCCTTCCTCTCTCTCTCTAAAAAACATATTCTTAGCTAAGGATTAAAAAAATTTAGGCAGACTTTATTTCACATTTATACAAAAATAAATCACCAGATATTTTAAGAATTTTCAACAAATATATACCTCATGATTTTTTTATCTACAACTTTAAATATTCAGCTCTATAGAAACAACTTAACTGAAACTAAAAGGTTAAAAGCTTAATTTAAAATTTTTTCTGTTTTCAATAATTTTTAAATCTTCAAGCTAAGAGCAAGAACAATGGCAGCCACATTTTGCTGAATTGAGGATACTGATACTGAGGATGTAAATTAGAAGATGCATCATTAGTTCATGTACCACTAAGAAAGTAAAATCATTGCCAACATAAATCAGTCATAAAATGCATCCCAAATTCAGATATTGAAATATTTAAAAATTGGTACCTCACAACTGATGTGATACAGTATGTACATGCTTGTTCCTCTGAATAACCCCGAGGCATCAGAAACCTAACCTATCTAACAACTATAGAGAGAGAAGGAAAAAAAATCAAAATTTCTATAACACCAAAGCCAAAGTGCCACACAAACTTTTTTAAAATGCATGAAAACAGTCAATTCAAACTACAATTCATAGAATCGATAAACAAATAATTGATGCAGAATGAAAGTCCAAAGAAGTAACTAGATAATTCACTATAGCCTAAGTAAATGATTTCCAAATTTAGAAAGTAAAGAATCTAAGCACCAAATGATTTTCAAACAAGGAGATCCATGTCTCCTTTAATTCAGTGGTCCATAGGTACCAGCTCAAAGGACAGAGTGCCACCTACTAAGGAAAAAACAGTTAATGTAGGATTTTTTAGTACAAACTATGAAAACAATGGATTCTGGTTTAGCTTAGGGTGATTTACAGAAGTAAAGTATATTATCACACTTTTTCAAAAACAATGGTGCTGGTGCTGAGGGAAAAAAGAAATCTTACTGACCTAAATATTTTCAAATACTGAACAAAGTAATAAAGGCTAATCAATTAACGCAATTACAGCAAACGGAAAAGAATGCATATATTTAATAGTGTCAATAATTATAGGATATAAACACACAAAACCCTCTATTAAATTTCCCTGTTTGAAAATTCCTAAAATGTATTATTGAATACTCTCCTTACACCAAAATTTGATACTACATCCCATAAAACATTAAAATATAAGTGAATCTAACTATCAAAGTTAATTCACAACCAATAAAATTTTTCAGGACAGATTCACAAATATTAACTTAATAATTAGAAAACTAACTCTAGCACAATTCAATTCTATATAAGAATAGATGAACACATTCACGGCCTGGCTGGCGTAGCTCAGTGGATTGAGTGCGGGTCGCGGACCAAAGCATCGCAGGTTCGATTCCCAGTCAGGGCACATGCCTGGGTTGCAGGCCACGGCCCCCAGCAACCGCACACTGATGTTTCTCTCTCTCTCTCTTTCTCCCTCCCTTCCCTCTCTACAGATGAATAAATAAAATCTAAAAAAAAAAAAAAAATAGATGAACACATTCAGAACAGGCATAGCAGAATGTGTAAAAAAATTACTCAAAACATAGCAAATCCACCTTCAATTTACAGAGAAACCTAATCATAGATGGTTTGCTTACTTTACTAACCATTTAATTTTCTAAGTTGCAGACTTCACACAAGTTGCACCTGTCTAGGTCTATATCTGTATGTAAATGAGGACTTAAAAGTCATACTAATTTTTTTCTAAACAATGAGCCTACTAAAGAAAACACCTCTGGGTTTAAGGTTGATTTAGAAAACCAAATAACTGAAAATTACTTTCCCCTTCTTTTTTTTGTTGGTTTTTTTTTTTTCCAGAAGAATCCAAATTGATTATCCATTTGAACCTTAAACATAAGAGCTTAGAAATTCAAATGTAAACAATGTCTACCAGTTTAAACAAGAAAAGGCAAAATGTTGATAATTTCTGAAGATAGGTGATAGGTATACAGCAGTTCATTATACCGTACTATCTACTTATGTATGTTTTTTTTTTTAAGATTTTATTTATTTATTTTTAGAGAGGGAAGTGAGGGGGGGAGAGAGAGAGAGAGAAACATCAATGTGTGGTTGCTGGGGGACATGGCCTGCAACCCAGGCATGTGCCCTGACTGGGAATCAAACCTGCGATGCCTGGTTCCACAGCCCGCGCTCACTCCACTGAGCTACGCCAGCCAGGGCTTATGTATGTTTTTTTAAGTTTAAAATAATGTTAAATTTTCAAAAATTATTCAGGTATATTGAGTCATCTTTAAAATCTTAATTCTAAAACAAGTTTAGTAGAAAGCATCAATTTACCAATAAGTTATTTCACAGAGTATACTAACTTGACGGTGGTCCTCAAATCATATCAAAAGTCTATCCACAGATAAATATAATGTAAGGCTGTTATCTACTTGGAAGTTACTGAGGAAATAACTATAATGCAATGAAGTCTATGTCTTATTTTAATATGTTAAATAATCAATGACTAATTAAAAAACACATCATTCTTAGAATTGGAAGGGACAAATTTTCTAGTTCAGTGGTTTGCACACTTTTTGAGGTAACTGGAAGAGAGGACCAGAGACGTCTTGATTTTTTTAATACTAGGGATTGTTCACAAAATAAATATTTTGTTTTAAAAAGGGATCTAGTTACTTTTTTAAAAAAGTCTTAAAAACCACTATTCCACTGCTTCCACTGCACCCACATTCCGTAGCTAATATGGGGCCTACAAAAGGTTATATGATTAATATAATATCACTCAATAATGGTAGTGTTAGGAATAGAATTCAGGACTCTTATGTATCCAGTTCTCCTTTAAAGCAATGCATCACTTCAAATTTAAGTTACAGTTAAAAATAAAATTCTGTTTCAATTTTGTCTATAAAATGAGATTGGACAAGATATCTCTGAAACCATTTTCCAGGTCTAAAATTCTGACTCCCTGCATGCCAAGTTTAAAAAGATGTGTATGTTAAGGTAAATAAATGTTATGTTCTTAAACATAACAGAAATCTTCAAAAATTTTAAGGACTCCTGAGAGATACAAGTCAAATACAGAAAGCTAACAGTCATTCAGTAGTTACCTTCAGGGTCCTGAAACATTTTCGCAACTATACTCTCTTTTATTAGTTAATACTAGAATATGAAACGATGTTTTCAAAGACCTCTGAAATAATCACAGTGAAAGCTTTTCTTAGATATCTTTGGAAAGGATATTGGCCTATCAAAATACATAACTCAGTAGGCGTTCAAATTACAGAATGCCTCAAAGAGAACCAAGTACATCACTCCTAAGTTTAAAATAAATGAATCTAAAGGAGCATTAAGCCTAGCTGACACATAATAGTCACAAATAAAGTTTTGATTCCCACCTATTAAAGCCTGAAAGAGGTTGCTCTGAAATATGTTAATAACCCGTTCTATGGAACTTCTGAGCTGTCTGTCTTCAGTGTGGCTTAGTTTCAAACGGTATTCTTCCAAAAGGTGCAATGCTCGCTGGGTATCTGGGAAGAAAAACAGAGTCTGATTAAAATTATTTACAAGAAAGTATTACACACTAGCTATACAGCAAATGATTCTGTAAGACATTTATCTATACAGTTCCCAAGATCTGCCTGGTCAATTGATGCTACTATGCTCATGTACACCCCTATTTCCTAGAATGATCCAAAAAAAATGTAAACATACATCACAGTAGAAAAAGGAGGAAGGTAAGTAGTTTTATTAAATGTGTACTGGTAGTCTGCCACTCAAAAAAAAAAAATCACCAAAGAATTAGTAACAGTTTCAGCTGATTCGATGTGCAAAATCAGATTATCTGTAATTAGTCATTATAAATTCAAGTCTTAACTGTTTCAAAATACTAGTTCTTAACCAGTACCCCACATTTGCTCACAAAATAGTGTTTAGTAAGAATGATAAAGTCAAATATTAAAACACCAATTCAGAGTTTTTAAAAAGACGTTTCAGGGGGAGAAAACTGCCTCTCTAGTGACTAGGGAGGTGTCAAGAAGAAAGTTTGACAAACATATATAGATGTTTCCACCTTCTGAATGATGTGAGGCTTAGATTCCCTAAGTAGTAAAGATAGGACTATGCTATCTCATTAGTTACACAAACATTTTTTAAAACAAAGCAAATCAGAAAATAGACATGCAGAAAAGCAAAGAAGGTCAGCCACAAGAGAGTTCCGAAACAAATTCTCACCTTGCTTCCGGACCGGCATTTTTCTCCAGAATCAGGAACACACCTTAAAAACACAAAACAGAAAGGAAACAGAACTAAAGAAGAGAATGGAATCATGGTTAAACTAGCATTTTCCTCTAAACCTCAAATCGAGAAAGTCCCAGCCCTATCTGAAAAACCCACCTGGCAAAGTTTTCCCAAGTGAAAGGCAAAGCCTCAAAACTCAGCACTATTAATCTAGAAAGCTTTTACCTAGGGGTGATACCCCTGGCAAATTAAGAGCACGACAGAAGTCAGCTTCCAATTCTACTCGAAAGCTGCCCCCCTCTCCAAAAGGCACTAGACGCCTAGACGTGAGGCCGTCTCACCCCCAGGTTAAGTATGTACACTCCCCACCTGCTGCTAGGAGAGCTCCGACCCTTAAGCCCCTAAACAAGCAGCGGCTGTAAAGGGCTCCAAGAAAGGACCCAGCTGGGTGGGTCAATCCGCCTTGCCTGGGCCCCCTCCTCACGCTTGCCTTTCTCTTCACTTGCTTCCTCGGGCTACTCCAGCAGGGGCCGGACGGGACAGCGGCCGTTCTCCGCGACGTCCTCGCGCCCCACATGCACACCTCCGCGAGCCCCCACACCTGCAGTGCCACCACAAAGTTTCTGCGAGCGGCGTGCACTCGGACCTGGGGTGCGCCCCGGGCCGACTCGGGGCGTCTTCCTTGCCCTGCCCCGCTCCACGTCCCCCCGCCCCGCCCGGGGCTCGAGGAGCTCAGCTGAGGGGAGTGAGGGAACGGGGGGAGGAGCTCCCCTCTGCGGCCGCACTCTCACTGCTTCTTCCTCCTCCTCCTCTTCGGCCGCCGCCTTCTCACTCGCCTCGGCCCGCTAGCCGTTTGCCCTTTCCCCTTCTAGCCGTCCCACCCCCGGAACCTCGCCTTTTTCCGCGCCCCCAACCGCTCTACCCCCAAACTTTCCGCCAAGATGGCGGCCCTGAAGCTGGACTGCCGCACCCCCACGTGATCACTTTCCCGGCGCTCTTGGCCAATGGGAAGTGAGGAGGCGGCTCGCGCCCAGCCTGGGGCTCTCCGCGCTACCTTTGGGTAGGGAGGGGGAGGGGGAGAGGAAAGAGGAAGGGGGCTGTGAGAGGGCCCCGGAGGTGAGTGGGCTAGCGGAACTTGTGAGCATCCCAAGTGAACCTTCTCGTTTAAAGGGGAGACTTCCGAAGAGGCTCTGCGGACAAAAGACTTGACACACAGACTCTACAGGTGGTCTGGGGTGGCCCTGGAAGAACCTGCTTTTACCTCCCCCTAGCCCACCGGTGCATCCGACGGTTTTGAGCGAGTAGCGCGCCCGGCCCAGAAGGACCGGGGTTTCTGAAAAGATGTGACTTAACTTACACCAGATCCAAGGGACACATTCCGAGACACTCTTTAACCTCACTAAACACGTGCTATTCTCAACTCCACGTCTGGAAAAAGTGCCTGGCGTCCCCGGGGATGGATCTCCAACCAAAAAAAAAAAAAAAAAAACAGCGGTTGTTGTAGAGGAGTCAACAGCACAACCCTCGTTAAGGGGCGGGAGAGGGCGGAGTCTGGGAAGGTGGAAATGGGGGGTGTTAGGCCGGGGTGTGAACTATCTCTGCACTGTCATCTATGTTGTACTGATTTTTAAAAAGTTATTATTCGCCCTTAAGTAAAAGTTCTGAGGGAGGGGCTGAATTAAACGGCACGTGAAAAGGGAGATTGGTTAATTTGATAAGAATTTTAGGGCTTTACTGGAGGATTTTAAAATCTAAGCGATTAATTCCAAGCAAGAATGGATTTAAGGGTAGGAGGAGAAAATTCGTTCCTTCTTTTACTCTCTCATTAATTCATTTCCCTCTTGCCTGCGTCCCCCGCCCAGTCATCAGCTTCCGGTATTACCGGCCCCTTTAAGAACTCACCTGTAGCTTCCTCCTCCCAAGCTAGGTGCACTCAGCTGGCACAGCTGGTTTAAGTTTCGATTGCACCTCGGAGCCAGGACTGCGGACAAGACAGAAATCCGGTCAGGGGCTGAGCAATCCAGTTTGTACAAAGAAGCTCCCGGAAAGCTCTCCCAAGTTGCTGCCCAGATCTTCGAGCCTCTTCTGGATAATAGGGATCTCCCTGCTTGGAGGTCCAGAGAGAGTTTGCTCAAGGTCACCCAGAGTTGGTAACAAAACTGGAAACACGGAGTTCCTGTCTTTCAAAACCCGAACTCTTCTCCGTCAGTAAACTTGACAGCCTTTCACCGAGGACGCATTCTTGGGATAAAAAGTCCCAGAACCTCGTACTGTAACCATAACTATTACTCAGAGGTATGCTAACCACTGCTTTCACTTTGGGATTGTACCGTGGGGTCCTCACTTGTGAGGACCCGACCAGACCCACTATCTCAGCTTAAGAGAAAGAAACTGAGGTCCAGAAGACATGTAGGCTGATAAGTTACAGCTTCTCAGAATTAGGTGTCCTAACTCCAGGGCTCTTTCCACTGCGATTTTTTGGGCAACTTGACAATGGTATGTTGATTTATGGGCAGCAGATCTCTATGCTCCCTGGATCAAGCATCTTGGGAGCTTCAACAGTTAAAGCAATATTTCGTAGAAGAATGGATGGAAAATGAAAGAAAGCTCTTAAAAGCAATGAGCTTAAATACAGGCAATTTTTAAATAGTGAAATTGGTTTTTTTAAATAGTGAAAATGTCTAACAGCCATGCATGCTGTTATTATTATTAAAATTTTATTAATGAACTTTGATTCTCTTCTAAGCATGGACTCTCCAGAATTCAGGAGGAAAGGATTTTGCCTTCTCTGTTAATATCATTTGTTGTTCACAAATGTTCACTTGCTAGGCAATGGAGATAGAAATAAACAACATCCAAGCTATGCTCTCAAGGACCCACAGCCTAGTAGCAAATGGATTAAAGGACAGTGAAGCTTTTCCCAAGAGCCACTGAAAAGCCAAAAACAAAATGTGTGTGTGTTATCAGTGTCATCCCAGTTCTTCCCTAAAAACAAAAAGGAGGGATAGGAGAAAGAGGAAACAAGAGGGCATGATAATCTTCTACTAGTCATCCTCTAGCCAGATGTGGCTTTCAGCAGTCCAAAAGTAGAAATGAAGCTAGCACTTGTTCTACCCTTAGGGACCAAGACAAGTCCAGGCCTAGTATGAGGGGCCTTTACTACTCATTCCTCCTCTCTATCCATCTGTATTAGGTATCTATAGCTGCATAACAAACTCCTCAAACCTTAGTAGCTTAAAACTTAGTAGCTTTCCATGGGTCAGGAATTCAAGAGGATCTTAGCTGGATGGTTCTGGCTTGGAGGTCTCAAAAGATTGCAGTCAAGATGTCTACCAGGGCTGCAGTCATCTGAAGGCTTAACTGGGATTAGGGGAAGCTCTTTCAATGTGGCTCACCCACATGGCTAGTAAGTTGATGCTACCTGGTAACAGGAAACCTAAATTTCTCACCATGAAGATCTTTCTATAGGGTTGCTTGCGTGTCTTCATGACATAGTGGCTGATGTCCTCCAGAGCAAGTGATCCAAGATAGCAAGGCAGCAGCTATATCTTTAATGACCTAATCTCAGAAGCAACACTTCATCATTTCCACAATATCCTATTGGTTACTTAGGTTAGGTTATTGGTTACTTAGGTATTCATACTCTTCAGTATGAATGAATTCTGAAGAGTTCTGGAGGTAAGAATCATTTGGGTCCATCTTGGAGGCTAGTTACCGTATCATCACAACATACAAAGCAGTGACATCTGGATTTTTCCAAACAATTTTTATTTCCTTGAAGTATTCCTTACTTTATGCAAGTAGCTGCCATTGAATAAGATTCAATGTAGGATCTGATTACTTTTCACACCTCCTCATTAAATAATATTTTTCCATCCCCATTTAACTTTGTTAACTCAGCTCTAAACCTTCCCATCCCAGCCATACCAATCAAGCCACATATACCTCCATATCTCTGTCTTTGTCCTCTCCCCTGTCCATTTTCCCAGCCTATCCTCTGTAAAGGTACCCAGGTCCTGCCAGATTACTACATCTTTTGCTCTCATTCTGCCAGAGTGGCAGTGTGCTGCTGTGCTAAAACAATCACTAAACAGAAAGGATTTGATGTCAAAAATGTTTATGGCTGCTTAAACTGCAAGAAGAGGAACAATGTCGAGAATGATAGAAGTGATCATGCTGGTCAGGTCTCCATAGAATGCTCAGAGTGTTATTTCCTGGCAGCACACTTTAAGAGGAATCTAGACAAACCAGCATCTGGAAAGAAGAGAGTAACCAGAACAATAGGAAATAATGAGACTTTGCCTCAAGAGGAACAATTGTAGAAGCTAGGGTCATAACTTTGAGAAAATACAGGGCTCTGGAAGCTTGACTTCAGTCTTCAAACAGGCTTATTCTGTATATCCAGCGGCATGACTAAAACTAATGGATGAAAGTTACAGAAACACAGGAACTTCATCTTTAACATGATTTGTCAGAAGTGCCCAAAATTCCAAAGAGCTGACCCAATGTGGTGGGTGTTTCCCATCAAGCAAGGGCTGAAAGAATCCAATAAGGCCTCCTTGTCAGAGAGTGAATACCCAGGATAGAAGATTGGACTAAATGGCCTGTAAGACCAAAGTTCTAAGCACTTGAAACTTTAGTCCCTTCTTTGGTACTACTACCATTTTATCTACATTGAAAATCCATCCTACCCAGTTTTAGTGTTACCGGCACTAACCTCCTTCTGCACAGATAATTCCTATCGGAACAAAAGGTGCCAGTTGAAAACAAGTCTTAAAAATGTGGACAGTTACCCATTTCCATGACAATTGGCACTGAAGTCATACTTTTTAATGGATAATCCATTCTCAAATTTTTATATTATTGTGAAATGGGTTCCTGAGTAAGTGAAGGAGTAGTAACTGACTCCCATTTAAATTGATATACTCTTATACTGCTATAGCCCTTGTATAGTATTCAAGTACATCTGAGATAAACTTAGTGGTTATGATTTCCCACTTTGCAAAAGAGGACACCAAGGAAGAACAAAATAAATAACCTAGCCTAGGACACCATGGCTTAGCTGGTAATGGAGCTGGGACTGAACACTATTAGTTCATTGTTTTTTCCATTAGACTACATTGCCTTTTCTGTACTTGACTCCTTTCTAAATTTAAAAAAAAGGCAAACAAAAAAAATTTGTGTGTATATGTGTATGTGAGATACAGACAAGGAGACAGAGTTAGAAAAAAAGACGACAAGAGAGATTCTGAAAAAATAAAATGCAAATAATAGGCTAGTCTGTGACTTATTTATCATATATTTGAATGTCTTTTAACTGTGGGCAATTTTGATGGAAATAGGAATGTCACCTCTGACCACAAATAAATGAATACCCGCACCCTAGTTATATATTATGACTAAATTAATTTTTAATGCAATGATGTTTACTTAAGACACTGTAGCTTCTTCCTTTCCTTCCTTTATTTACCTTGCTAAGTACCCTAGAGCAGGGGTATCAAACTCACTTTCACTGGGGACCACATCAGCCTCTTGGTTGCCTTCAGAGGGCCAATATAATTTTAGGACCGTATAAATGTCACTACTCCTTAACTGGTAAAGAGTTGAAATTACATTTGGCCCTTTGAAGACAAATGTGAGGCTGATGTGGCCCCTGGTGAAAATGAGTTTGACACCCCTGCCCTACAGCATGAATGAACATTTTCACAGATGTGTAGGACATCCCACCTGGACCTTAGACATCATGTAATACAATTGTTTCATTTGACAGACATGTAAAGTAAGTTCCAGAAGAGCTCCCAAACAGTATCAGCACTCAATCCTCAAAGGAGGTTTTTTTTTTTTTTTTTGAAAGTAAAATGCTACTGGCACTTCAGGAACAATCTATCTTATTCTTGGTAGGGAGAGGGAATGGGAAATATAGCTTTTCTAAAGCTATATTTATAAGTTCAACCAAATTTGCCTGTCTGCTTTTGAAGAACCCAGGATATTGACAGGACTGTAGGATCCCATATTGAAATCCTTGAGATTATACTACAATATCCTTACATGAGACAGCCTCCTCAACCGACTCCCTGCTAAAAGGATTTACCAGTCTACTCAAAGAAGGCTCTGGGTAGGGCCCACTTAGTCAGTTTATCTTTTCACAGGTAAAGAACACAAACCTTAATTGGAATTTGAAGAAAGGTTATTAGAATATTAGGAAGTCATTTGCATTCCATTTCTGAGATGTGGCTTGGTTAATGAATTCTGATAAGCAAAAGAAGCCAAAATACTTTTCATAATTGCATGTCCATTAAGTCCAATGACCAATCAATCTCCTTTAACACAAAAAACTGCTATGCTCTTCCAAAACCTTTCTGTGCCAGTCTTTAATTTTTGGGAAATGACACTTGCTAGAGCCATAATCTTGCTATTCCATATGTTGTATAACCCCAAATTCCTTTATTATTTCACTTTATTTTAAGCTCACAGAAAGAATGATAAAGACAAAAATTATTTAAATATCACTTTCTACTTACATTTCATTTAACTTAGATTAATTTCTTCCAAAAGATAATTTTACCAACTGAGATGAACTATTTGTAATTAAAACATCCACCAAAAAAATCCTCTGTTATAAAGTGGGCTAGAAACTTGCAAATATGCTTTTTTAAAACCCTGCAAAAATTCTCCAAATTGGATATCATTTCAAATTGCAAACTACTATATGAATAAATAAATCCAAGCCCAAAGCAGGCAGAGGATAACAAAATAATAAGTACAAACACAAAAATAAAAGGGGGCATAATCAATTGCTAAGGAAGATGAATGAAATAATTTAAGAATAAGGGAGAAACAAATATTTGTTAAGAAATGCTACCGTAATAATTTAGAGAAGCTTGGATTCAAGGGAGCAGAATACAGTGTGTCTGTTCCTTTTTTCTCTCAGACAATCACTCCCAAGATTTTAGACCAAGAAGAAATTTCTTCCTTCATCCTCAATGAAAATAAAAGTGCTTAGTAACCCCCAGCATAACAGGAAGTAGTTGTAGAGTTGGTCAAATTCAAGTGCCTGGGCTGGAAGTTGGGAGAATGGAAATACTCCTCCTCAAACAATGATACCAAAAGAAACCCTAAACAACAACAACAAACAAAAAAAATCCAACCCCCCCAAACTCCAAAGCAAAAACAAAATAAAAATAAGTAGGGCAATACCTCAAACTCTGTTCTTCTTTCTTAAGTTTTCTGAGGTTATTTGGGATCTTTTGTGGTTCCATATACACGTTTGGAATACTTGTTCTAGTTCTGTGAGATATGCCATAGATATTTTAATAGGAATTGCTTTGAATCTATAGATTGCTTTGGGTAGTATGGATATTTTAATAATGTAAATTTTTCTAATACAGGAACATGGTATATGCTTTTGCTTACTTGTATCTTCCTCAATTTCTTTCTTCAGTATCTGAAAATTTTCTGAATATACTTCTTTCACCTCCTCAATTAAATTTATTCTTAGGTACATTATTTTTTGTTGTAGCAATTGTAAATAAAACTGTTTTCTTAGTTTCTCTTTCTGGTAGTTCCTTATTGGTGTATAAAAATGTCACCAATTTCTGAATTTTAATTTTGTATCTCCCTACTTTACTGAATTTATTGATTAGTTCCAGTAGTTTTTTTGTGGAGTCTTTAGGGCTTTCTATATACAGTATCATGTCATCTGCAAACAAAGACAGCTTTACTTTGTTTTACTTCTTCCATTCCAATTTGGATGCCTTTTATTTCTTCTTTTTGTCTGATTACTGTGCCTAGGCATTCCAGTACTATGCTGAGTAAGAGTGATGAAAGTGGACATTGCTGTCTTGTTCCTGATCTTAAGGGAAGTACTTTTAGTTTTTGTCCTTTGAGTATAATGTTGGTTATGGGTTTCTCATATATGGCCTTTATTATGTTTAGGTATGTTCCCTCTGTTCCACTTTGCTGAGAGTTTTTATCATAGGTGGATGCTGGACAAATGCTTTTTCTGCCTCTATTGGTATGATCCTGTGCTTTTTATTCTTCATTTCATTTATGTGGTGTATCACATTTATTGATTTGCAAATATTGTATGAACCTTGCATCCCTGGTGTATGATCTTTTTAATGTATTGCTAGATCTGGTTTGCTAAAAATTTTTTTGAGGATTTTAGCATATGTGTTCATCAGGGGTATTAACCTAAAATTTTCTTTCTTTGTAGTGTCTTTATCTTGTTTTGGAATTAGATTAATGCTGGCCTTCTAAAATGAGCATGGTGGTCTTCCCTCCTGTTGGATTTTTTGGAATAGTTTGGGAAGGAGAGGTGTTAGTTCTACTTTGAATGTTCGGTAAAATTTACCTGTGGAACCATCTGGTCCAGGACTTTTGTTTACTGGGAGCTTTTTACTTACTGCTTCTATTTCATTAGTTGTAATTGGTCTATTCAGATTTTCTGATTCTTCCTGATTCAGTTTTGCGTATGATTATATGTGGAATCTAATGAACAAAGTAAACTAACAAACAAACTATAAATAGACTCATAAATACATAGATAACAGACTGACAGCTGTCAGAGGGGATGGGGGTTGGGGAGCTGGGTGAGAGAAAAAACAAACACAGACAACAGTTTGGTGATTGCCAGAGGGAATGGGAGGTAGGGGGAGGTAGAGGAAGGTAAAGGGGAGATAAATGTTAGTGGCAGGAAACTTGACTTTGGGGAATGAATGCACATACAGTATACAGATGATGTATTATAGAGGTATACAGTTGAAACCTGTATAATTTTATTAACCAATGTCACCCCAATAAATTCAATAAAAATAAAAAACACAAGTAGGGGAGAGAGGGAGACATGTTAACATGTGGTGAATACAAGATTGTTCTATTTATCCTCTGTACTCTTGTGAATATTTGAAAATATTCCTTAATTAAAATTTTAAACTTAAAAAATACAAGCAGGTGATTTTCTTGAAGAGCTCTAAAGAGCTAAAGAAATAGAGGCTTCAGATTCCACTGAAGATGAGGTACAGCTAGATATGGTAAATGCGAACTGAAAACAAGAGAATGTTTAAGTACCCATACAGGTATAAAGAGAAGTTACATGCTGTGTTCCCACATACTCAGATAGGTGTCCACTTTTTCCTATTCCCCCAAAAGACAAGAGTTTGTTTACTGGAGAAAAAGAGGCTTTGGATTTTGGCACAAAAGATGGTGGTGAGTTAAAGTATCCAAAACAGGAGAATGAGGGAAAATCTACACATTAAACAACAGAAATTCTTCCTCATCAGCCCCCTTCCTTCTCGTAGATCCAGGAAAACTTAATTGCCTGAGAAAAAAAGATCAATAGAAACTTACAGTTGGGAGTTTCTCAACAAAAGTTAGTCTGAGTCATCAAGAAAATGCAAATCAAAACCACAATGAGATACAACCCACTAAGATGGCTATAATAAAAAAGATATATTTATTAACACATAACTGTTATTATAACAAGAACTATCTGGAATGTGGAACAATCAGAACTATCATACATTGCTAATGGGAATGTAAAATGGTGCTGCCAATTTGAAAGTATGGAAGTTTCTCAAATGGTTAAATGTACAATTATCATATAACACAATAATTCCATTCCTAGGCATACACCAAAAACAATTGAAATATATGTCCACATAGGTGTACACAAATGTTTATAGCAGTTGTATCCATAATAGTCAAAAGGGGAAACAACCTAACAGTGAATGAACTGATGAATGTATTAAAAATGTGAAATATTCATACAATGTGAGATATCCATACAATATAAAAATATAATGAATTATTATACAAGAATAAAGAAAATTAAATATTGATATATATTACAACATAGTTGATCTTTGAAAACATTATTTTAAGTGAAAGACACCTATTACAAAGGACCACATATGATCCATTTATATGAAATGTGAGAACAGGCAAATCTATAGAGACAAGAAGTAAATTATTGGTTGCCTAGAGTTGAGGGGTATGAAGAGGCGAGGGGTTCATGGTGGAAGACTAAGGGTGAGGATTTTTTTTGAGGTTAATAAAAATGTTCTTAAATTGATTGTGGTGACGGGTGCATAGCTCTGTGAATAAACTAAAATCCATTGAATTATACACTTTAAATGGGTGAATTGTATGGTATATAAATTATATCTTAATAAAACTATTTTTAAAAAGTCAGGTTAGCCAATTCATTGCCTTTCAAGAATTCTCTCCAGTCAACAAGCCTCTCCTATGCACACAGAACTTCCAATCAGCTCAGCTTTCAACAGGAAGAGGAAACCAAGGATCACCAGACATTTGGGGAATACCTCCATCATGAAAGATGGAGACCAAAAATGGGCAAAAAGGGGAAAATAAACCCCAAAGGAAATAAGAGATCAGAGTCAATGCAAGGAATATAGAAAAAATAAATTATAATGAATATCCTCAGAGAAGACATTGAATCCATGAAGTGAAGACTATAAAGAAAAAGGAAAAAAAAGTCCTTTGAAATTAAAATTTTGAAAACAAAATGTAAAATTCAATAAAAGGTTGAAAGATAAAGTCAAGGAAATTTTCCAGAAGAAAAGAAAGAAGGAAGGAAGAAAAGAAAGAAGGACGGAAGGGAGGGAGAGAGGAAGGGAGGAAGAAAGGAAGCAAAAAAAAAATAATGAGAAGGAAAATGAGAGGTTTGGTAAACAAGGGACATTAAATAACAGATATTGCAGAAAAGAGATTAGGAGAGGAAATTAACAAATAAATACTATAGGAGATTAATGAAAGAAGGAAAGGGAGTTAACAAATAAATATATACAAGAAATTTAACAGAACCAAGAGATAAGAATCTGTAAGTCAAAAAAAAAAAAAAAGAAAGAAAGAAAAGCTGAGCATCAGCAATAATGAATGTAAAAAGACCCACAGCAAAACCCATCATTGTGATATGGTAGAACACTAAAAATGCAATGTAGATTCTAAATGCTTCAGGAGAAAAAACAACAGTTCACAAACAAAGGACTGGAAATTAGGAAGGCATGAGAATTCTCAATACCATTGGGAGGTAAAAGACAGTAAAACAATGCATTTAAAATTCTAAGGAAAAAAATTTTCCTCGGGATTATATGCCTAACCAGATTATCATGTGAGTACAATTAAAAAATTGTTTTTCAGAGTCTGAAAAAATTTATCTCCCATGCATGCTTTCTCAGAAGGATTCTAGATGGATGTGCTTCAGCAAAACAAGGCTGTAAATCAAAAGAGGAGATGGATCCAAGGAACAGAATCTGAGAGGGACTAGGTAAAGGGAATTCTCAGAATACTGGTTTAAGACAATTTTAAGATTACAACAGTGTAGTAGGACTTTGAGCGGAAACAGTACAGATTGGAAGGTTGGAGTCTTCACTATTGATGTATCAAAGATAAATATGGAATTGGTAAACCAGCTGATAGTTTGATCATAAGGAAAAATGTATCAAAAAGAGTTTTTCAGAGTTGGTGTGTGTAGGAAACCTTAAGATGTTGAAAGAAAACTAAAATAAAAAACATCTAATTATTAACTTTATAAAAATAAATTGTGTAAGTCAGAAAATATGGTTGCTATAGGCTATTTGGCTCAAAAATACAATATTTTTGTAGTTCCAGTAATTAAAACAATATAGTGATGGAAACTGATTTAACCAAAAAAGAGAGACATAATTGAAATAGGAGAATGAGAATCAGTAAACTTAAAGTTTCACCTCTCATAATAGAAAATCAATTGATGATATCAATTGCTGAACAGATGTATCAGTCTTTAATATTATTTAGTAATATAGAAGTAAATTCCAGAAAAAAACATCTAAAAAATTGTAGGTTTCTCTATAGAATGGGAGCAGTGTGGAGAGGTGGAGAGAGCAAGGAACTACTTCTTTATTTATGCTATAAGACTTTTGGAAATTTTTGACCTTTAAATTATATTTGCCTGCAATAAGTTGATTAAAGATAAAGATTATTTTAAAATTTTTATAAACAGAATGTAGGTGATACTTATTGACTTCCACTCCACACTGAATCCTTAATCAGAATTCCATTGCTTGCCCTGGCTGGTGTGGTTCAGTGGACTGAGTGCTGGCCTGAGGAGTGAAAGGTTGCCAGTTGGATTCCCAGTCAGGGCACATGCTTGGGTTGTGGGCCAGGTCCCCAGCTGGGGGCATGCAAGAGGCAACTGATGGATGTTTCTCTTTCACATCAGTGATTCTCTCCCTTTTTCTCTCTCCCACCTCTCTAAAAATAAATAAATAAAATATATTCTTTAAAAAGAATTTCATTGTTAAATGTAGATTTAAAGAATCCAATTGCTACTGCCATCTAATGCTGCTGCTGCAGCCATCCCTCCTGCAAAATGAGCCTGCCAGAGGAAGAGGTCAACACAGCACCAGAATGACAAGGGTACAGAATCTTCTTTCTTAGGAGTCTTTCATGTTTGCTCTAGACAATTTTAAAATTACTTCTCAGAAGCTTTCCAGCTTACTATGTGTAAAATTTCTAGAAACAACTAGAAGATCTTTTGAGAGTGAAAATTTTGAGTTTCTTCTGCTATCATAAAAACTCCAAATAAAATCATTCTGTTAGCATCCGGTATTAAATTATTAGTATGCCTTAGTTTATATTCTGGTGCTTTCTCTAAGGGTATATTTTAAAAGAAATGTACATTTAAAAATTATATAGCTAATATCTATTTAGGTTAAAGAATAAAACTACATTTAGAAACAATATTTGTTCTTCATTCCCATCCCCCCATAACTCACACTCTTTAAGAGTGGCTTTTAATAACTTGGTAAATCACTTTGCATGCCACTGTATATTTTGAGATTTCAAGGGGGATGGAAGTGAGAAAGCAACTTAAGAAATTGACTGCTATGTTGAGAGACTGAATATATGCACAGAGATGGGCTAGACTATATATGATAATAGATCTCCAACCCAGGAAACCAAACCACCATCTCTGCAGCAATTAGTCTAGAATTATTAGGACTTGGTCAATGACTGCCAGCTTCCCTTTTCTTTCTACTACTTCTAACTCAGGATTAACCAGAGAAAACCAAATATGTTCTCCAAATCAATCATACAAATGCCCTGCTTTTAGTTATCCAGCCTCCAGCTTTCCCATTCCCCTGCCTGCCTTTAACCAAACACAAGTGATGATAGTTGATTTCTGACTCACAGCAAGCTCTGGATAAATAGCCACTGTTCTCATTCAGGCAGTCATCATTTATTTCCTCAATGACAAGAAAAAATTCCCAATAAGAACAAAAATAATGTTAGAATAATTGTTTAGTCTACTACTTTAATAAAAGCTTCATTCATTCAGCTAATGAATGAATGAATTAGCTTTGTTCAGCTAATATGTATTATGCTGGTATGAGCCAGGCACAAAAATAAATTTTATTTCTCTAGGACAAAACTTGTCTAAGAAGGAAACTACATAGTTGAATCATTTGGAGTTGGAAATTCGAATCTTGAATCATTGTTTTTGCTCTGTAGCAAACAAAGTACTTACTTCAAACTTGTCAAAGTTCCTTGGTTAAACATGAATGAAAAGAAGGTCTCAGCAATTAATGTAAGGGCAGAAAAAGAATGACTACTAATAATGTTTTTCCTGCTAGTCTTCTTATTTTTAAAAATATCTTAGTACCCCTTAAAGTTTGCAACACTATCATTAGAGTCATTTTTCCAAAAATTATATAAATAATCACTTGTGTAAGGATTATTATCCCTACGTCCCTCAATTATGTTCAATTTATTATTCCAGACCACAAAGTTTTTCATTAATAAAAATGTTGGCAAACAAAGCATCTGAAAATATTTTGCTTCAGAGAATGATATTCTGGTTTTACTAAATATGACATTTTCATTAGCACTGCTAATGAATTATACTTCTTCCTATTGGGAGTCATGATTTATTAGAATAATTAAAAGTTTGAAAGAACACCAAAAGAATTACATTCATTCATTTTGAATATGACTAAAGTATTTGCAATAAAAAATTACTGAGTATTCCCTAAAGTCATGGTGGCTTTTAAAACACTGCATAATTCTGAATATTACTGTTAGAAAAACATTGTACTGTTGCTCATTAAAAGGACAATGTCATTATAATAGCTTTACTCTAAGGCATAAACCAGTTAAATGAAGCACTAGAAAAAGAAAGGCAAAAGTTCATTTGGTGAGTCATTCTTGTTCTACAGTTGGTTGACTCCACACTGAGCCAGAAGGAAATGCTCCAAGAGTATACAATTATTATAATGGGTCTCTAGGCTTCATTATCTCTGTTCATGAAGCTGTCTGTTCATACTTAGCTTTAAAAGCTAAACATGAACAAATCAGGGGAGAATAATAACTCAAACATAATAAAGCATTTAGGAAGATCTCCTTCGGTCAGTGCTTTGGTTTTTTCTTTGCATTGTGACCTTATACTGGAAACTTGGGTGTGACAGTGCTGTTCTGGTCCAAAGTGCCAGGAAGTACAGATCAGGTCAAAGTCAGGCTGAAGGCAGGTGACTTTGGGGTCAGCCTATTCACAAGTCCTTTTTTAAAGAATCACTTGAGGAGCAAAGGGTACTGGGGGTCAGTAGAGCCCTTCTCCAAAGCCAAACCAGTTGGCTTGTCAGCAAAATTGTCTGGTGTGTTGGGTCTGGACTCTTGAGCACAGAATCCTGTTCACAGAAAGCTCTTTCCCAGAATCCTCCATACTCAAAGAGGAGACTTCTTTAAACTTTTTAACGATGGTCTTCTTAAGGTAAAAGATAGCTTTCTAGAGAAGGGATTAATTTAGGAGCTTAAATTACAGTATAACAAAGCTTTACCCTATATAACAAAGATCTGAGCCAATTCAGAACTAGTTTTGGCAGAACTGCATTAGTTCTTTTGCCCAAATGCCCAAGGATTCTCTTATGGATGGTGTTGAAGGAGATTGGGTCTCTGGCAGCTCTAGAGGTTGGTCAATGCACCAAACTCAGTTGTCATGGAAAAGTTTGCTCACCTTCAAGTAGGAAATGTGAAAGCATTACCAATAAGGAAGGCTTAATTCTTTAATCAGGTCTATTCAGTTCAAGCAATATTTAATATCTCCTAGTATGTTCCAGGCACTGTGACTACAATGATAAATGTGACCCAGTTCTTGCCATCAAAGAGCCTATGTTTAAATGAAGAAAGTCAATACAGATAACTTAAGTATAATGTGATATGTGTTAAGAAAGCAAACACTGGACTGAGTCCTGAAGAATAAATTAGCCAAAGGAAGAAAGGTGAAACAAATTTCCAGGCTGAGGAAAGGAGGATGAATGGCAGCGATGAAGTCTGGGAAATTCAGAGGCAAGCTAGGCACAATGAGAGTCCTTCATAGTACAGATTTAGGATTCTAGATTTTCTCTATTTTCTAAAAAGAAAAGTCTGATTCTCTAGTTAATGTGATGGCACAGTGGCCTTCACAATCAGAAGCTGTATTCGGTATCTCATTGAAGTCCCTACTGAAGTATGTAGTATGTCCTACACAGAGGGCTGGGATGTAGCCTTCACACTCCCCTCCTTCCTTCTTCCCCTATAAGCTTCTCTGATCTTTTGGCATTTCTGTAAATCTTATTTCCCTCCCTCTTCTTTGCTTCCTGCTGGAACTTCTCCAAAGAGACCTCATTTTATAAAGCAGGTTAATTTTGAGCTGAATTTAGGTCCCTAACATGGCCCCATTTGTAAGAGACCTTGGAGTTCCCAGCATACTTTGCTCCCAGAGTACTTAAGTACCCTCGTATCAGGTTATTTGGAGAGTGATCCCTTCAAGCAGCTTAACTGAGCAGGAGAGTGAAAGGGATTGATAGCCCAGGGAGGAAGTAAGGGAGGGAGAGAAGAACAGAGCTCTAAAGGCTAGGATCTTCCTGGGTTAGCAGCTGCTCTCTGACATTCCTAGTTCCTAAAGATCCAAGCCAACTCGCAGGAGCATTATTAGCTCCTGGGCTCAAAAATTATGTTGACACAGTTACCAGAGAATTCTTGGAAAATTTGCCATCTGATGGAGTGAATCCTAGGATTGCTTTTTCTTCATTTACATTTTATTCTGGTTAATATGCTCAGTGAAGAAACATTAGAAAATGGAAAAGTACTAGGAAAAAAACAAAAATTAACCAAAATCTCACAGCCCAAAGATAACTTCCAATATTTGCTGTAGATATTTCTAGCATTTTTCACGTATATAGTTTCCCTACAAAAAAAGGTATCATACATGTTATTTTGAAGCATCCTTTTTTAAAACAGGAGCTACATTTATTTTTCAGCTCCAAAGAGCTTAATAAGTAATAATGACGAAATTTAAGGCTCTGTCTGAGTGATATTTATTCCTTGGAAATGTGTGCTACAATTCAATTAATGGGTTAAATATTAATCATTGCAGTGTTGGTATTTCATATACATTTTTACCCATTTAAGATGATTATTAAACATATAGCATATATGTACTTGGAGGGGGGGCCAAAAATAACCCTGGAATTTTTAAAAATTGTGTATTCATTTTTACATGTTTAAACTTCAGTCACCTTGAAAATACTCTTTATTTGATGCAATACACCTATTGAGATTTTTTTCCATTGCTCAAAATAGTTTTTGAACTTGTCAATTTTGATGCCTTTTTTTTTTGTTAGTTTCTGCCATTTTTTGTTTCACCTCTTCCACATCTCACTAGGGGCAAGATCGGGTGAATAGGGAAGGTGGGTCACAGGGGTCATGACATGTTTGGTCAAAAACTGCTGAACACTCAGCATGGTGTGGGCAGATGTGCTTGTAAACCACCTATTGTGAAATGGCAAATGTATTGAAAGAGTCTTCACAAAGAATGCACTGAAGCTTGCCTCTCACATACAGATGGGTTTCTAGAACACTCACCTAGTGGAGAAAGTCTGTACTACAAGGGGCCCACCCTCCAGAAGAGAATTCTGGGGAGTTTTGGTCCCCTCTCATATACAAAAATATATTCTCTAGCCTGGGAATCAAGGGATCTGAATGATCCTGTCAACATTCTGCTCTTGACTCAATAAGCAATCTTAAGCAAATCAACTCAAATTCCTTTTCTAGATAAAGTCCAAATTCTTTTTATTTTTTAATATTTTATTTATTTATTTTTAGAAGAGGATAAGAGAGGGAGATAGAGAGGGAGAGAAATATTGATCAAAGAGGGAGAAACATCTATGAGTTGCCTCTCATACATGCACCATTGGGGAATGAGTCCACAACACAGGCAGGTGGCCTGATAAGGAATCGAACTGGAGACCTTTTGCTTTAAGGGATAACACCCAGCTGACTGAGCCACATTGGTCAGGGCTAAAGTCTAAATTCTTAAACATGTGTATGAGGTCCTATATTGTTAGGTCCATCCAGGCATATAAAATCAGATGCAGTTCCCAGAATGTACCATGTTCTCCTGTCCTTGCATATTTTAGAAACATGTTTTGTGGGTTTTGTTTGTTGTTGTTGTTGTTGTTTTGCCTGAAGCACTACTTCTATATGTCTTTTTAAAATGTTTAACTGTGGCCCTGGCTTGTGTGGTTCAGTGGATTGAGCATTGGCCCGCAAACCAAAAGGTCACCAGTTTGGTTCCTGGTCAGCACACATGCCTGGGTTATGGGCCAGGCTTCCAGTTGGGGACATGAAAGAGGCAACCAGTAGATGTATTTCTAATGCATGCATTGATGTTTTTCTCCCTATCTTTCTCTCTAAACATAAATAAATAAAATTTTAAAAATTAAATATTTTATTGTGGTAAAATACATAACATAAAATTTACCATCTTAGCCATTTTTAAGCATACAGTTCTTTGATGTTAAGTACATTCACATTGTTGTGGAAACAATCTCCAGAACTCTTGGTCTTGCAAAACTGAAAGTCTATATCATTGGATAACAAGTCCTCATGCCTTCCTCCTAGCCTCTGTCAAACATCACCCTAATTTGTCTCTGTGAATTTAACTACTGTAGGTGCTTCTTATAAACTGAATCATACAGTGCTTGTCTTTTTGTGACTGCCTTATTTCATGTAATATAATGTTCTCAAGGCTAATTTGTATTGTAGCATGTGTTAAGATTTCTTTCCTTTTGAAGGCTGAATAATATTCCATTCTGTGTACA
This sequence comes from Tonatia bakeri, assembly GCA_004024845.1. NCBI lineage: Eukaryota > Metazoa > Chordata > Mammalia > Chiroptera > Phyllostomidae > Tonatia > Tonatia bakeri. The sequence goes on from PVIA01009236.1 coordinate 30,290, forward strand.
TACCACATTTATTTATTCATCTGTTCATGGATGCTTGGGTGGCTGCTATCTTTTGGTTATTGTTAGTAATGCTGCTCTAAATATGGATATACAAATACCTCTTCAACATCCTGCTTTCAATTATTGGGGGGGTGGGCATTCAGATGTGGAATTGCTGGATTATATGGTGGTCTCTTTTTGTAACTCCTTTTTTAAACTTTACTTTTTTATGTTTGAATTTCCCAGATTAATAATAAGCCGTGTCTTTACAAAATGGCTTTTATTATCCATATCAAATGAAAATAATTATTTAATTGGTTGCTTCAAATTTTTCATCATTAAAAACAGTATCAGATAAATAAATATTCATTCATAAGGTAAATTCTGAGAAGTAGAATTGCTGAGTTAAGGGGTATACATTTTTAAGGTTTTGATATACAGTGTTACAATGCATGCACAAGCTTCTGAAGGCTTCTTTTTAAGGTATATGAGCCTCTGTTGCCTCATATAAGGCCAGCAGTTAGATGTTCCTATGATCTCTTTAAACTTTACCCCCAGACCTGGCTGGTGTGGCTCAGTGGATTAAGTGCCTACTTGTGAACCAGGGGGCTGTTGGTTCAATTCCAAGTCAGGCCACATGCCTGGGTCATGAGCCAGATCCCTGGTGAGGGGCACATGAGTGGCAACCACACATTGATGTTTCTCTCCCTCTCTTTTTCCTCCCCTTCCCCTCTAAAAATAAATAAAATTAAAAAAATACAAATAAATAAGCCCCCAAAGAAAGTAAATATTTATATCAAAATTAATGTTCAGAAGTGAAAGGGATTATATAAGTCATCAGTCACAAGAAATAAAATAAATGATCAGAACTTGCTGCTTAAATTTTTAATTAATGTAAGTGATATAACTCAATTTTTTAGTTTTTGTTTTTTATTGTTATTATTATTCTATTGCAGTTGTTCCAATTTTCCTCTCCTTGCCCTCCTCTTTTCAGCCCACCATCCCCCGCAACAGTGGGTTCTCCCTAAGTAAATATTCAAATTCCCCTCAAGTTTGTATATTATATTTCAGTTTACAAACCACTTCCACTTTTGTTTTCTTACATATTTCTTATAATTAGTTATTGTTTTTTCTAATTTACATATGAAAATTGAGACCCACAGAAGTGACTTGCCTGAGGTCACAGAGCTGATAATCAGTGTCTTGTGGCTTACAGTTCATGACTTTTCAAATTATAGATGATTCATTTATCAATCTTGAGATCTAATCATAATGACTAAGCATTGTACAGACCTTTCCCCCCTGCCCCACCAAGCTGGAAAGAGGTGGTAATGGTTTGCAGGCAGTAGCTAAAAGCTGTGATTTAAATGGAAGCCGTTTTGTGGCTGATGCATACTATAGAATTACAAAGAGCATTTCCTTTCACCTTTCCCCAGGCTTGGGTGAGGTCTTCCTGGTACTGGTCTAGAGTATTGTTAAGTATGATGGGCTTACCCTGCTTGGTTTTGTTTTGAACCTTGGCTCTACAGCACAAATTATGTAATTTGAACAAGTTAACCTCTCTATATTTTTGTTTCTTCACCTATAAATTGGGTAATAATAGCTCCCACCTCACTGGATTATTGTAAAAAATAGATGTATTAGGCAGTTAGCCCGGCACCTGCTAACTGCCTGGTACAATTCTTATTGCTATTGCTGAGGACTTTGATAATACTGTTCTGTTTTTATCCTGAGGAGGAGGGTACATGGTAGAGGCTGCTCAGAAAATAGAAGTCTTCTATATTCACTGTTATTTAAAAAGAAAATTAAAAGGCTTCTATAGTAGAATATCACTGGTTTTCAGAGATTTGCCTAGGATATAGTCTACTGTAGTTTACTTTGTGTTTATTCTGTCTTGTTGCTTGTTGAACTTCTTCTATCTGTGGGTTTGTAGTTTTCATCAAATTTGAAATGCATTTGGTCATTATTTCTTCAATGACTTTCTGCCTTAAACTCTGGAACTATAATTACAGGAATATTAAACAGCTTGATACCATCAGACAGATCACTAAGACTTGGTTCAATTTTTTTTCCTGTCTTTTTATCTCTCTGTGCTCCAGTTAGGAAAGTTTGTTTGTAAAATTTTAAGTTCACTGACCTTCTATTTTGCAATTTCTAATCTACTAATAATAACATGAAATCATAATCATTTCATTTCAGATGTTGTATTTTTCAACTCCACAAAGTTCCATTTAGTTCTTTACTACATCTTCACTTTTTCTCTTCATGACATTCATTTTCCATTAACTCTTTGAGCATATTTATATTAGCTATTTTAAAGTTCTTGTCTGCTAATTCCATCATCTGTTATTCATGGGCCTATCTCCATTTACTAATTTTTCCCACCTATTACAGTTTATATGTTCCTGCTTCTTCACATGTTATATGGATCTGCACAGGAGTGGACTGACTCCCTGGAATCAAAGACAAAAGGCAAGAGAAGGAGAACAAGTAAGAAGTGACACTGTCAGAGATAGGCCCAGAGCAAGAAGATTCTGCCAGAGCAGAAGTGACAGCAACAGCACCTTGCATTCATATGGCATTTTGGGGTGCACAAAGCACTTTCACCTTCATTATCCTCCATAACTTATGACATATATTGGGACAGGTATGACTGGTAATTGGGACAGGTATTGCTATCACCACTTTACAGATGAGAAAACTGATGCTCACTTATGTTTAATTGACTTCTCCAGACTCATAAGTCTAAGGGCCATTGTTAACATTTTTACTGACCTAATACCATTCAGATGTTTAGGAAAGAAAGCTTAGATTCTATGCTCAAGATATTTTAATGCACACGCAAACCTGATAGACTTTCATAGTTCTTTAACCTGACTCCATCCCTTTGTTAAATTATTTATGGAAGACTAAAAGGTCTTTTTAACCACTACCAATTTGTTAGTTTCTCTCAGAATATAAAAGTCTTTTATATTATATTCTGTCTCTTTATATCATATGTCTTTTATATTATATTCTGTCTCTTAGAATATAAAAGAAATTGTGTAATGTATTGAGAGAATTCAATAGTGCTTTTCTCATAAACATACTGGCGTTTACCGGCAGGAAGTCCACTTATGTCTTAAGATGATCCTTGGACATCTGTCTCACCTCTAGTCATTAATTAGCTTTTGCATCATTGCTATATTTTAGCCCTCTTTTCAACTTAGGGGAGTCTAGTCTAAAAATGGTTGAGTGATTTATACCTACTGTAGTATAAATTGAACTAGGATTCATTCTTTTAATTTTTTCCTTTTTCAAGGAATTACATCAGCAAATCAGTTTCTACATCAGTAGTTTTAGAACCTTTTATCTATAGAAAAATACATTAAAAAATAAAATTTTATGTGGAGCCCAACTATATAACACAGATAAAAGTGGAACTGATCTGACTGAAGTTGGATGGGGATGGGAGAGTTGGAGCTGCCAGAGTCTTGCCTACTTGGAAAGTCCCATAAATTCCCACATGGTAAACTTGAGGCCCTTCCATTGAACCCAGAGGTCAGAAGAACTTATAAAAACATTGACCTGTATAATAAAATTAAAACATTCACGCCTGGCTGGTGTGGCTCAGTTGGAACGTTGTCCCATAGACCAAAAGGTTGAGTTTTGATTCCTGGTCAGGGCACAGACGTAGGATGTAGGTTTGATTCCTTGTCTGGGCATGTGCCAGAGACAACTGATCACAGCTTCTCTCTTGCATTGATGTTCCTCTCCCTCATGCTTTCTTCTCCCTCTCCCTCTCTTTCTCTGTTACTCTCTCTCTAAAAGCAATGACAAAATATCCTTGGGCAAGGACAAAAAAATTAATTCATCCATCCATTCATCGTTCCTTCTATCCACACAACATTTACTTGAGTATTTCACTATGTGTGAAATACTGTGTTGGATCTTGGGTGATGGTAAGGGTTAGTGATGAGATTGTAAAGATGAGACAAACACCCACACGTTAAGGAGTTCACAATCTAGGACGAGTAAGTCCACAAGGGACTATAGTGCATGGCAGAAGTGCTAAATGCCAGAAGAGAATTTCAGATCAAGAACCATGGAAGCATTCTCTTGGTTGGTGACACAGGTAAAGTTCAGGAAATCCAACAATAATAACAAAGACTATGAATGGAGGTGATTAACCTTGCTCTGGTGAAACTTACAAGAAAGATTTCAATGTGTGGCAGTTATCTCTGAGAGGAAGAATTATGGGCAGGTTCCGCCATCATGATTTTAAAAAAATGTTTTTCAAGTTTCTATACATTACATATATTCATTTAGCTTTCAGAAACCTTATGAAAAATGAGAGACCACAGTACAAATTTCATGAAGTGATATTATCTCTAATATTGAAGTAAAACAACAGATTAAATGCTATTTTAACTTCACATGTATTATTTTAGTTTGGATGAGATTGAAAGGGATAAACAGGAAAGGTGACTGAAGTGTTAAACCCAGTTTAGAGACACCTGTGGCTCCATTGCTAGGCATTCTAAATATTCCATCATCTCTGTCATCAGCCCTCACTTAACTTCCCAGCCATAGCAACCTCCACCCACCCCAGTTCCTCCTATAAACTCTAAATTCTGGGAACAACAAGTGATATTCCTCTAGAAGACTCTGTACTTTCTCATTCCATACCTTCTCTCATTGTTTTCTCTGCCACAACACCTTCTTTCCCTTCTTTCCACTTGTTAGAATCCTATCCATTTTTCCAAGTCCAGCTCACCTGCCACCTCCTCTGGGAAACCTTCAGTATCTCTGCACCCCTCACTACCATCCTTCTCAACCCAGAATAATGCTCTCTTCTCTGTTGTCATACATATTGATGCCTCTGTTACTGGATTAATCACAATCTGCGGTGCAATGTTTGTTTGTTTTGTGTTTTTGTTTTGCATTTCAATGCTGTCACGAGCATTGAAATAAGAGCACTTTGAAGGCATGGATGGTCCTCTTTTCATCAGTTTCTCCACAGTCCTTAACAGAGCTTCTGGCACCTGGTAGGTGCTAAAGAAATGTAGAGAAGAGGTGAAATAAGCCTGAGGAACTGAGGCTGAATACAAGAAGAAGAATTCTGAGACTAGAACATAAAAAAGAAAGATCAAGAAAGCAGGCAGAGTCAGCAGGAATAATACCTTCCCTCAGGTATTTCCTCTTCAAAGAAGATGTGTTGTTGAACTTACCTTTTGCCAAGATCTGTTGCCACCTCCTTTCCTGGGTTACCAAAATTCTATTTCTCTTAACTTCACAAAGTGGTGACAAACTAGTTAAGGCTCTTTTGCCTTAAAGTAACAGAAACTTAATCTGCTAATAAAGATATAAAGTAAAAATGAGTTTGGAAAGAACTTTTATTGGAAGGATATTTGGAAAACTCTTAAAGCTTCATGATAAAAAATAACCAACCCGGACTTCTGGCCAAGATGGAGGCATAGGTAGTCACACTATGCCTCCTTGTGCAACCAAAACTAAGGACAACAAAAATTGAGAAACAAGAAACAACCAGAACAGAGAGAAATGAACTGAAGGGAAGTCTGACTACCGTACATCCAGACCGGTAAGGAGGGGCGGAGCCGGAGGCCTACAGAGAGGGGTCGAGGGGTCCCAGCAGGATAAAGCGGTGACTGGCAGATGTGGGCGCTCAGGGTGCAGACAGCAGTTGGCGGACCCCAGAAGTGCAGGGGCAGCTGACGGACTGGTGGCAAACCCTGGGTGTGGGAGGCAACAAGCAGACCCAGTGAGGGGTGCAAGGCAGCTGGTTGTCCGCAGCCACACATTTGCGCACAAACTAAGTGAAAACGGGCAGCGACACAGACTGTGCAACCCAGGGCCCCAGTGCCGGGAAACAAAGCCTAAGAGCACCGACTGAAAACACCTGTGGGAGCTGAGGCTGGGAGATTCTCTCAGCCTCACAGGAGGCTCCTCGGGGAAACCCACAGAGTCCGAGAAAATACACAAGCCCACCTGCCTGGGAGCCAGCACCAGAGGGGCCCAATTTGCTTGTGGGAAGCGGCAAAGGGGACTGAAGTCCTAGAGAGAGTGCAGCAGGCACCATTGTTCCCTCTCGGACCCTGCCCCCACATGCAACGTCACAACCCAGCAACTGGGGTGCCCCGTCCTGGTGAACACCTAAGGCTCTGCCCCTCATATGGAACAGCCGCAACCAGACCAAAGGAAAATAAAAAATAAAAAAGATGGCTCAAACAGAATTAAAAGCCCCAGAGCCAAATTTTTAAGTGACCAAGAGATAGCCAACCTATCAGATGCATAGTTCAAAGCACTGGTGATCAGGATGCTCACAGAATTGGTTGACTTTGGTCATAAATTAGATGAACAAATGCAGGCTGCAATAAGAGAAATGAAGGAAAATGCACAGGGAACCAGCGGTGATGGGAAGAAAACTGGGACTCAAATCAATGGAGTGGACCAGAAGGAAGAAAGGAACAACCAAACAGAAAAGAATGAAGACACAAGAATTCAAAAAAATGAGGAGAGGCTTAGGAACCTCCAGGACATCTTTAAACGTTCCAACATCCAAATTATAGGGGAACCAGAAGGAGAAGAGGAATAAGTGGAAAAGTTATTTGAACAAATATTAAAGGAGAACTTACCCAATCTGGCAAAGGAAATAGACTTCCAGGAAGTCCAGGAAGTTCAGAGAATCCCAAAGAGGCTGGACTCAAGGAGGAACACCCCAAGGCACATCATAATTACAATAGCCAAAGTAAAAATGAAGGAGAGAATTCTAGAAGCAGCAAGAGATAAGGGGACAGTTACCTACAAAGAGTTCCCATCAGAATGTCAGCTGATTTCTCGAAAGAGACTTTGCAAGCAAGAAGGGGCTGGAAAGAAGTATTTCAAGTCCTGAAAGGCAAGGACCTACATCCCAGATTGCTCTATCCAGCAATTTTCTATATTTGTCATTAGACTTAAGTTTGCTTCTCATCTTCATTTCTGCTTCATCAGAGGGGGGTATTTATTAGAGCTTAACAGAAATGTTTTGGCCCATTGGAACAAAATTCATTGTATAGTGCTTTTGACTTAGGTGGTGATAGTTGATTTTGGCACTGTGAAAGCTTAAGAAAAATGATCTGGAAATAAATGTAACTAATTTTTATTTTTTTATTTAATCAAACTAAGACTTCAGAATATTGTATGTGTTCTTAAGAAGTATATTTTTGTTTGTTTCTTTCAATCAGTTGGGAAAAGAAGGCCATGTCAAGCTCAGAACTTGGCAAATCCCCTAATTTTTCTCGGTGTAGAACTGTGGAAGACTTTCTAAGCCAAGTCTTTAGCTTTTCAGACACAGATAATCAAGACATTAGAGTCATAAAAACAAGATGAATGCTGTAGATTACAAACAAATATCAGACAGATCAGAATCCCTAGTTAGCTATTATTAAAAAAATTATCTTGTCAAAAGAAGAGCAGTACACACACACAGAGATCAGAGGGAATTTAGTGAATAAGCTTTTTTTAGATTCTTTTTTTAATGTTGAACTTTTTTTAATATTCAGTATTATTTTGTATTAGTTTCAGTTGTACAACATGGTGGTCAATCATATAGTTTACAAAGTTTTCTGCCAGATATTTTTAGGACCCACCTGGTACCATACTTAGTTATTACAATATTATGCTGTACTTTACATCCCTGTTACTATTCTATAATATCAACCTGTACTTCTCAATCCCTTTTCCTTTTTCACTCAGTCCCACAATGCCCTTGCTCTCTGGCAATCATCAGTTTGGTGAGTAAACTTTTTTTTAAAGGGATTTTTTGGTATCAGTATACATTCACCTACATCTTTCTTATCTGCAGTCTTGTTCAATGGTGACTGGAATGCAGAATGAGAAATTTGAGACACCACAAGATATTGAATCACCAAAAAATAATTTATTACCAAAGTGAGAAATATTTCCATACCATATTAGAACATATATTAAAATAAAGAGTTGAAACAAAAAGTATTTACTAAATAACTATCTTTTAGTCAGGAGAGGTCTCATTTCTTAGGCAGTGTAAGGAATCTTTACGAGATTGTATCAAAGAGTTATAAATTTTAGAACTGTGCTAACAATTTAAGCCATGGAGGTCTGCAAATTATTTCCCCACGATTTAAAGAAAAAATTAGTCCTTAAATTGTGTGGCTTTAGAAAATAGCCCAATTGTGAGACTCAGACTTACTATCAGTAGGTGTAATTTGACATGAATCATGGGCCACAATTTGATCATTTTTATATTCCAAAAGTGTTCCTAAATTTCAAAATACAATGAAATGGTTGATATATACATCCTCCTGAAGATATTGAGCCAGAAAACCAAGAAAGCACGCCCTTAATTAAAATTCCTGAAGGGGACAAAAGTACAACTACTGTATACTCCATATTCACATGTCCAATTTCTACCATCTAGGTCCTGCCCAGACACAGCCCTGGCCACAGATGGATATGGCTTCTCCTGCTTTCGAACTCTCTAAACTGTGAAGGTTATTGGCCTGTGACTCCATGGTGGTGATTCATTCCCTGGTCAGGGATTTCTTCTTTTTCTTGTGACATACACCATATTCTATTTTGTAATGCAGTAATTCATCTAAACACTTCATCGCTTGTAGTAGATTGTAGAATTTTGAGTGCATGGACCATATTTATTTTATTTTATTTTTTTAAATAACAACTTCCAGCCAAGATGGGGGCACAGGTAGACACACTGTACCTCCTCGCACAACCAAGGTAGAGACAACAACGATTTAGAAACAGAATAACAACCAGAACAGACAGAAAACTGATCTGAATGGAAGTCAGACAACCAAGAAGTTAAAACAGACATGTTCAACCAGACCAGTAAGAGGGGCGGAATTGGGCAGCTGGGCACAGGTTGCAGCGAGGAGAGCAGAGAGTGTTAGGACTGGATGTGTAAGGCATCTGGGGCGCGCTAGACCCCAGCACGTGGACACTGAGTGCGCAAGCGGCAGCTAGCAGACCCTGGCCAACAGGTGGCAACCAGCAGACCCAGCAAGGTGGTGATTGTGAAGCAAGGCACTGCATGCAACCCAGGATTCCAGCGCTGGGAAATAGAGCCTTGGGACACTGATTGAGGACACCTGTGGGGATTGAGGCACATGGAGAGACTCTCAGCCGCACAGGAGAGGTCCTTGGAAAGTCCCACGGCATGCACAAGCCCACCCAAACAGGAATTGGCACCAGAGGGGCCCAGTTTGCTCAGGGGAAGCAGCGGAAGGGACTGAGGTCCCAGGGAGAGGGAAGCAAGTGCCATTGTTTCCTCTCAGACCCTGCCCCCACATACAACATCACAACGCAGCGACTGGGGTGCCCCACCCTGGTGAACACATAAGGCTCTGCCCCCTTACGTAACAGGCACAACCAAACCAAAGGGTGGCAGGAGATGGCTCAAACAGAATTGAAGGCCCCACAACCAGTTTTTTTTAAGCAGCCAAGAGATAGCCAACCTATCAGATGCACAGTTCAAAGCACTGGTAATCAGAATGCTCACAGAATTGGTTGATTTTGGTCACAAATTAGATGAAAGAATGAAGGCTACAATAAGTGAAATGAAGGAAAATGCACAGGGAACCAATAGTGATGGAATGAAAGCTGGGTCTCACATCAATGGAGTGGACCAGAAGGAAGAAAAAAACAAACAACCAGTAAAGAATGAAGAAATAAGAATTCAAAAAAATGAGGAGAGGCTTAGGAACCTCCAGGACATCTTTAAACATTCCAACATCCAAATTATAGGGGTACCAGAAGGAGAAGAGGAAGAGCAACCAGTGGAAAACTTATTTGAACAAATAATAAAGGAGAACTTCCCCATTCTGGCAAAGGAAATAGACTTCCAGGAAGTCCAGGAAGCTTAGAGAATCCCAAAGAAGTTGGACCCAAGAAGGAACACACCAAGGCATATCATAATTACATTAGCCAAGGTAAAAATGAAGGAGTTCCCATCAGACTGTCAGCTGATTTCTCAAAGGAGACCTTGCAGGCAAGAAGGGGCTGGAAAGAACTATTCCAAGTCATGAAAGGCAAGGACCTACATCCCAGATTGCTCTATCCAGCAAAGCTTTCATTTAGCATGGAAGGGCAGATAAAGTGCTTCTCAGATAAGGTCAAGTTAAAGGAGTTCATCATCACTAAGCCCTTATTTTATGAAATGTTAAAGGGACTTATCTAAGAAAAAAAAGATAAAAAAACATGGATAGTAAAATGACAGCAAACTCACAATTATTAACAACCACACCTAAAACAAAAATAAAAAGAAACTAAGCAAACAACTAGAACAGGAACAGAAGCACAGAAATGGAGATCATAAGGAGGGTTATCAACAGGGGAGTGGGAGGAGGAGAGATGGGGAAAAGGTATGGAGAATAAGTAGCATAGATGGTAGGTAGAAAATAGACAGGGGAGGGCAAGAACAGTTTGGGAAATGTAGAAGCTAAAGAACTTATGACACATGGACATGAACTAAAGGAGGGGAATGTGGGTGGGAGAGGGTTTGCAGGGTCAAGGGGAATGAAGGGGGAGAAATGGGACAACTGTAATAGCATAATCAATAGAATATACTTAAAAAAATAAATAACACAGATGAGAGCTCAGTGTAAACTTTGAGATACTTTTACAGGTCTAAGTTTCTATTCTTGTAAAATGATTTGCATCTAGCAGTTCCTAACACATTGTAGATACCCAATAAATTTGTTGACTGAGTGAATGAAGGAGTAAACACCTTCAATTATTTCCTTTTATGACTAGATTTCCATGTGGTATTTAGTAGAGAGAGACACAGCAAACAGAAGGTCAACTCTCTAAAGGACATTCATTGGAATGGAGCCTGGCTGGCCAAACTACCACTCTCGGTTCACTGCCCATCAGACAACAGTGCCACCAACAATTCTTCCATTTCACACTATAGGATTTGGTTGCACCCTGTGGCATCCTGACAAGCTGTCCAGGAAAGTTTCGTCAGGAAAATGAGGATGTCTGACCCCAGGCTAAAAAGGTATTTCAGGGCTAGCAAGTTCATTGGTTGCCCCAAACTACTCCCACTGTTTGGGTGTGCAAATAGCAATCATTAGCACAGCTCCTCTCCTAGGAAGTAAGGGAAAACTGAAAAACAATTAACCCCAAGAGAGTACCTACAGGGTCAGGCAGAAGTAACACCTGCCTCAGTGTGGTTGGTAGGGTGATAATATGGGTGTAATAATTTATAGTTTTGATTTGAACATGTCACCTAAAATGTCACTTGGTGTGCTTGAGTGTGATATAGTTATGTTATAGAATTACATGCTTATAATTTTATAATTAAAAAGGGATGTTATTTATGCTGGACCCTGTAGTTCAAAGAAATCAACTTGCACATTTTGCTTTGTTGCTCTCTTTATGCCAATTGCACACAACTAAATAAATGGAGAGAAAAATTTTCTGCTTTCAAAATGCTTCAAAATTTTGCAAGGCATTCTAAATTGTTTTTTTCTGTAATTATAAGCTGTCCTGGAACAGAGATGTTATCTTTAGGGGGAAAAGCATAACCCTGTGTATGTGGAAAACTCTAAATAAAGCATTTTCATTACAAGATACTTTTTAAAATGTTTTATTGTTTATGCTATTGTAAGTGTTCCATTTTACCCTCTTCACCACCCCCGCTTCCATAGTCAATCCCCACAACATTGTCCATGTCCATTGGTCCTTCATGTGCGTTCTTTGACTAATCCCTTCACCTTCTTTCATCAGTCCTCCCCTCTCCCCTCTCCTCTTATAGCTGTTAGTCTATTCTATGATTCCATGCATCTGGTTCTATTTCTTTCATTAGTTTACTTTGTTCATTAGATTCTTCTTTTAAGTGAGATCATGTATTTGTCTTTCACTGACTGATTTATCACTTAGCATGATAGTCTCCAGTTCCATCTGTGCTGTTGCAAAAGGCAAGAATTCCTTCTTTTTCTGCTGTGTAATATTCCTTTGTGTAAATGTGCCACAGATTTTTATCCACTCATTTATTGATGGGCACTTAGGCTGTTTCCAAATCTTGGCTCTTTTAAATAGTGCGGCTATGAACATAGGGGAGCGTAGGTTCTTTTGAATTGGTATTTCAGGATTCTTACAGTGTAATCCCAGCAGTGAAATCACTGGGTCAACAGGCAGCTCAGTTTTTAATTTTTGAGGAAACTCCATACAATTTTCCACAGTGGCGGCACCAGTCTACATTCCCACCAACAATACATTAGCGTTCTTTTCTCTCCATATCCTCACCAGCCCTTGTTTGTTGCTTTATTAATGATAGCCATTTGGCAGGTGTGAGGTGATATCTCATTGTAGTTTTACTTGCATTTCTCTGACAGTTGGTGACTTTGAGCATCTTTTCCTGTGTCTACTGGCTATCTGTACATCCTCCTTGGAGAAATGTCTATTCAGGTCCTTTGTTCATTTTTTAATTGGATTGTTTGTCTTCCTGTTATTGAGTCCTAAAAGTTCTTTATATACTTTGGAGATTAAACTCTTGTCTGATATATCATTGGCAAATATGTTCTCCCATACAGTTGATTCCCTTTTAATTTTTATGATTTTTTTTTAGCCAAGTAGAAGCTTTTTATTTTGATGTAGTCACATTTTTTTTTCTTAATTTTTCTTGCCCTAAGAGATGTATCATAAAAATGTTGCAGCAGGAGATACTTGGAATTTTGCTGCCTATGTTTCCTACTAGGATTTTTATGGTATCATGATTTGTATTTAAGTCTTTTATCCATCTTGAGTTTATTCTGGTGTATGGTGTAAGTTGATGGTCTAGTTTCATTTTTTTTTTTTCATGTACCAGTCCAGTTCTCCCAAGACCATTTATGGAAGAGACTGTCTACTCCATTGTATGCTCATGCCCTCTTTGTCAATTATTAACTGAGCTCAGAGACATGGGTTTATTTCTGGCTCTCTATTCTGTTCCATTGATCTATGTGTCTGTTGTTATGTCAGTACCAGACTGTCTGGATTACAGTGGCCTTGTAGTATAGTTTATATCAGGTATGGTGATCCCTCTGACTTTGTTCTTCTTTCTCAAGATTGTTGAGGCTCTTCAGGGTCTTTTGTGGTTCCGTATAGATTGTTCTGGTTCTGTGAGATTTGCCATTGATATTTTAATAGGAATTGCTTTAAATCTGTAGATAGCTTTGAGTAGTGAGGACATTTTAATGATGTTAGTTCTTCCAATCCATGAACAGTGTATATGGTTTCATTTATTTGTATCTTCCTTTCTTTCTTCAGTGTTCCATAGTTTTCTGAATGTAGGTCTTTTACCTCTTTGGTTAGGTTTATTCCTAGGTACTTTTTGGTGTTGTTGCTATGATAAGTGTTCCTGTCTGATTGCTGTGGTTGGGACCTCCAGTACTATACTGAGTAAGAGAGGTGAAAGCAGATGCACTTGTCTTGCTCCTGATCTTTAGAAAAATGGTTTTAGTTTTTGCCCATTGAGTATGATGTTGGAATCAGGTTTTTTTTTTTTTTGTATATGACCTTTATTTACTTCTCCTGTTTTAAAATTCAGAAAGAAAAAAAAAGGATTTTAGAATGGGCATTTTCTTTATTGAATTGGTCATCTAGTGGCCCACTGGTCAGTCCCTAATTTTTAGCTAATCACAGGTGAAGTCAGAAGCACTCTGATTCAGTGACATGGTTTCAATGATTTGCTTAGAATATTTACCAAATGCTGTGTTTTTTTCCAGAGTCACACTATTTCACTACAAAGGCTAAAAGAACAGGCCTCTTGTTCTTGGGCAAGAAAACACAGAAGCTGCATTTGTTTATTATTTTTAGCCACTATGCATTTTTGTGCTTTATAGCTTCTTGAGTGATTATCTAATTGTGAATAAACTGGCATGTGATTTTAGGTCAGCTGTTTGTTCCCTGGGTGGTACAGTCAATCTATAATCCTGACAGGGAGAAATTTCAGTAAAATTCAAGCTCCAAATTCTACACTATCAACATATAATCTTCCACCGTTCACATCCTCTCTTTCTCATGAAAATATTTGTTTGAATATTATTTAGAATGTAGTTTTTAAAGCATCTTCTCTTTTCTTTGTTGTTTTAAAAAGTTTAGATTGGCATACAGAAAATTGCCTCCAGTTGTGCCATCCAAATATAATGACAATGAATATTTTGGTGCATAGTCTTCTCAGATGATCGAGAGAGTTAACAAGCACAGAAACAAACTCAGACCAAGCTTCACCAGTGTTGCTACATTCTTCAAATTTTTCTTTTAAAGCCCAAATCACATGAAGTAATATTTTTTTCACTTAATGTTTTTAGTCTGCCACTAGTATATAGTTCAAATAGCCCATCAGTTTTGGAAAAATGGTCATTTTTAAGAAAAAGGTAGATTTCTGCTGTTTCAAAGCCCTTTACAGGAAGGCCTTGAATGACTACATTTCACAAAATTCCTGCTCCTTTCAAATCAACCCCACTCCAGCATTTCTTAAATACCTACTCTGGGGTCCCTTCATCTTGTTCTTTTGCTTCTACAATAGTTTTTCCTCTGAGGTGTGAGAATAGGATCAAAGTGATTAGATTAAAAATGAATACAATAAAATACTAATAATGATCAACACTATGCAATTTGAACACAAGTGCTGGTTATTTTAGTTTCTATTCTTTTTTTTTTTTTTGAGAGAGAGAGAGACAGATCAATTTGTTGTTCCTCTTATTCATGCATTCATTGGATGATTCTTGTATGTGCTCTGGCCAGCGATCAAACCAGCAACCTTGGAATACCAGGATGATGCTCTAACCAACTGAGCTACCCTGCCAGGGCCAGTTTCTATTCTTACAGATATTTTTAAAGTTCTAAATATTAACAAAACAAAACAAAAGATATGGTTCTTGAGTTCACAGAACTCAAGGTATGGTGCAATGGGCAAATAATTACGGTGCATTCAAGACTTGCAAACAGATCATTGCTCTAGAGAACTTTCTAAGAGAGGTTAACACAATGTGCTAGACTCTAGCAGCAAGAGGAACATAGGAAAAAGAGCACCCTCATCTTCCCTGCTGTAACTTCTTAGAGAATGTAGGAAGGCTTCTTCAAGGAAGCAAATCTTGACTTGAGGCTGGGTGCATGCATAGGTTTCCATGGTTTCAAGTGTAAGAGTACATTGCAGAAAAAGCCATGACCTGTGTGAAATCAGACTCTGAGACCATTCTGTGTGCTTGGAGAAGAGAGTATGTTTTCAGTATGGCTGGGGTTGCTGTGTGTCACAGATGAGCTTGGAGAAGTGGGCATTTATCAGGTGAAGAGTCTCATATGGCATGCTCCCCAGTGGTTGACGAGGAACCAATGAAGCAGCTGAAGGGTCTAGTGCAACTTTTCTCTTGGCAACATCCTTCAGGGGACAGTGTGGAAGGTAGATGGAAAGGAGGTAGAAAAGAGGCAGGGAGGCCAATTAAGTGACTACTGGAATGATCTAGGTGAAAGATCATGCTCACCTGTAATAGGGCAATGGCAGAGAGGGAGGAAGGAACAGATGGAAGTACTTGGATAGAACCCAATCTGCATGGAGACAAATTAGATGGTGGGGGGGCATGGCATGGAAGAAAGCAGACTCAAGAGTGACTTTTGGGTTTCTGACTTGGGCAGTGGATTGGATGGTGATGTAAATTCACTGAGACTGAGAGGAGCAGGAAAGTGGAGGGACAGATGAGTAACATGCTGAGTTTGGGAAAGCTGTCATATAGCTTGGAGTTGCCCAAGATATCATGAGGTATAGAGATTCGGAGTCAGCACAGCATGCACACTCTCTAGGTTAGAAGTAGACTCATCATGGGAATGCCATCATGGCTGAGGTCATGGCCATACTGAAGGTGTCCTGGGAAGAGTGAGGGAGAGAGGATGAAAGCTGGAGATCTGGGGGAGCTCAATGTTTAAAAGACTGAGAGGTGGTCTAAGGTGAAAGAGGAAAACCAGGAGAGAATAATGTCAGTCAGTGTAACATCTGCTAAAGGAGATCATTTTAAGAACAAAGGGACAGTTACTCAGTTAGAGCAGGCAGACAAGTCATTTAAGACATCTTGTCCCCAGATAAAATACAGAATACCCAGTAATTTTTTAATCCTCACCTAAGGACACTTTTTCATTGCTTTTAGAGAGAAAGGCAGAGAGAGAAACATCTATGTGAGAGAGAAACATCGATTGGTTTCATCCTGGACCAGGGAGTGAATTCACAACCTAGGTATGTACCATTACTGGGAATCAAAGACACAGCCTTTTGGTTATGGGAGGATACTTCAATCAACTTAGCCACACTGGCCATGGCAGTAATTTCAGACAGAAATAAATTTTTTTTAGTATAAGTATGTCCCCCTTTTTATTTGCTAAATGTGGTAACTCTAGTAAGATAAAGACTAAAGTTTGCATGTAGATGCATATGGTAGTTAAAGCAAGCTCAGAGGACCACAGGGTGCAAATGCAGGAGGGAGCAGGGAGATAGTGCCTGTGAACCCATCTTGCTAGAAATCAGGCTGCAAAGCAATAGGGTAGGTAAGACAGGGAGGAGTTTCTTAATGAGAACAGGCATTACATGTTGTATCATATGCCCATCTGTCCTTCTCAGACAGAAACGACATGAGGTTCAAGACCATGTCTTATCTGTCTTTGCAATCAAAGCGCTGACCTGTCCAGACCCTTATGCATCAGGGGGAACTCAATAAATAGTTGCTAAATTAAATTCTTCAACTGGGTTTCTCCAAGCTTGTAGGAAAGAACTGAGATAAGCAAGGAGATGGATTACCTTTGCCTCTATCTCAAAATTAGGACCCTTCATATTTTGGGCTAAAACTGCTTATATTTAATATTTTGAAATATGGCATTAGCTTTCCAATTCTATTTACCGGTGAAGGTACATCTGAAAGGTCAAACATCCTTTTTCCCCACCTTTGCTCATACACAGTAGCAGCAGTAGTACCTAGGAACCTCTGGACTGCCTGGTGCTAGTGAAGACTATACAACTTTCCAGATGAGTAAAACAGATTCTAAATATCTGGCGGAGGGAAAAAATAAAACACAGCTTGCACCAAACCAGCAGAGTAAGTTGCTCAAAGAGTTTTTGAGGCCTGTGGGAAACTTCAGCATCCTTCAGCCTGATCTGGTGTTTGCTGATCCACTTAGCTCACAGACTGTCTTTCCTCCTTTACACAGCTTAGTGAAATCTACTCACCTTGTCAGAGGAATAAACCGACCACAAAACCTTTTGTGATTTAAAGCAGACAGGCAAGCAAACACACAGGTGCTTTCAAGGACAAATCTTCTGCCTTTCTGTTCCTAATACACTCTTGAGTTAGTACTGGAGATATTGTGGACTTCGCTAGGCCAGGAGGGAGAAAGAGGAACTAAAGTGAGGGCCCTGGAACTCTTGCACCTGCTGTGTTATAGAATGAAGGCACTCAGATAAGTCTGGAAGGGGCAGGGTCTGAGGATGCTTTCTTCTGTGGAAGGAGAAAGAGAAAAATGGTTTAATGAAAAAGCTTGGATTTTGTGATTAGATTAGACCTGGGTTCAGGTCACAGACCTCCCCTAGTCTAGTTTTGTAGTGTTGGGTGGTTAAGAGCAAAGATTTAGAGGTGGACATTTTGATTGAATTCCTAGAGCTACAAGTGGAACAAGAATACTATTTTTCAGAATACTTTCCTTATATATTCTTGCAGCCATTCTGCCATGATGGCTCTAAAAAAGGAAAGAATATTAGCAGAACTCTAGGAAGGACAGAATGTCCCTGTCAAATAGTGGGAGGGAAAGGAAACCCTTTCAATATGAGGACAAAGGGTGGGAGGTGAAGAGAAAATGGGAGGACAGGGGCAAATGGCAAGAAGAGGAGCATTAGAAGCAATCAGGTCAGTTGAGGGGAATTCCAAAGCAGTCACCTGTACTCCTATTCCTGCTTATCAGAGTCTGGGAGGACAGCCTTTAGAGGGCTCTCACTGACCTGGGTGGGCTCACAGAGGGGGTAGTACAACTACCCCCTCTTTGCTACCCCCTTGGGAACAGTGCCCCCCTCAATGTGGTACCCCCCACCCTGAGCCAAAAGCTCCTGTGGCCCTGGATGGAGAATTAGAGCTGAGGACAGCAGGCCTGCCATGGGCCTCCCTGTCAAGGGGCAGGTGCCCCAAAGCAGAGACTGTGAAGAATGCTGACCATGCCACAGGGATAGGCTGAGCCCCAGGTAAGAGCTGGGGTGCCCCTGAGCCAGCAGCAGGAAGGAAAGAGGGAGGGGGCACCAGGCCTTGGCTGAGCCCTGCAGAGCCCAACCAGGCCAAGAGAAAAGGCCACAAGCTTTTGTGGCACAGACTTGGTTTTGGGCTCAGGTGTGGATAGGGTCCCTGTGAGCAAACACAGAGGAAATTCCTCTGCTCTGCACAGTGAGAACCTAGAGAGGAAATGAGGACCAGCTTTACTGTTGAGGTACGCAAGAGGCAAAACTTCAGAGGGGGAAACAACCTGATAGGGAGTTTGAGCCATGAACTATTCACATGCTTGTTCAAAAGAAACTGAGATAATTGGAAAAAAACAAGTTTTACTCCTATCCCTCACCCTCCCAAAAAATCTCCGATATCTTTGACTTGACAAGTTGTTTTGTTTTGTTTTGGGGCTCCAGAGGACAAAGAAGTTGGTCATTGAAAATAAAGAGCCCACTAATTATGCACATTTGAGGTACAGTGTATAAATTTACAATCTCCACCCCACCCCCAGATAAGCTTTGTAAACTTGGGTTATCTATATAATTTCTTTGAGTCTCAGTTTCCTCATCTAAAAAATGGGTATAATCCTACTTTATAAGGGTTGTTGTGAATATTAAATGAAATGATGTATGCAAAGCCTTGGGAACAGTGCCCAACACATAGCTGTCAATTAATGATTACATAACATTATTACTTAGCTTCCCTGAGCTTCATTTTCTGCCTCTGTAAATTGGGGATTTCAATATCCATCTCATACAATATGTATACAAATAGTGTTAATTTCCCTTTCTCCTCTGATCCTTTTTTTCTGAGGAGCTATAATTTATCTTACCTTCTATGTCAAATAATCTCTATTCATTTATTCAATCAATAATGTTTTCTGAGTGTCTGCTCTATGCAAGCCCCTCTCCTGAGGGTTTCTAACATGATACCTGTAGAGGATATGTCATTCATGATCTCCTGGGTATGGGGGAAGATCCCACTAATACTCTAGTGGGTTCTTTATACTCTTAGTTCTTCAAAATAGAAGAGAAATATGATGAGCGAGGAAGCCAAAGCACTATGGTAGCTCAGAAGAGGCAGTGTTGATTTTCAGTTAGAAGTTAGGGAATGTTTTCTGCATAACATGGCATTTAAACTGGACCTTGAAAAATGAGAAATACTTAGGCATGTGGAAATTGGAGAGTGCAGTCTAGGCAGAGTATTGGAAATCAAAGGCACAATGTGGGGCATCCCTTGAGTAAGGGTGAGTGGTTCTGTGTGACAAGTTCAGAGAAAATGAAAGATTGAGGAGTAATGATAGCCTGCTATTATGGGCTTGTGATGCCACCAAGCTTACAGTTGTCAATTTTTCACTTTCTCATAATATTTTGTGAAAGGAAAAAGGAGAAGAAACTAAAATCTTTCCAGACACATGTGATCCACTGCACTGAGACCATTGTTCTACATATAGTATCTCTAAACCTCATGGCCATGCTAAGAGCTAGTTATACACAGAGGAGGAAACTGAGGTTTCAGAGAGGTTAAGTAACTTACCCAAGGTCACACAGCTAGAAACCAATCCACTGAGAATCAAATCCAGGTTTGCCTGGTCCAAAACTAGTGCTATGAGACAAGGCCTTCAGGCCTTACCTATTCTATGTGTTTCCTTGTGAAAGCACAACTTCTTTCCAGCTCCTATGTTTAAGGAAGTTCTGTTACCAATAAATTAGCAGGAAGGGTAGGCTGAAAAAAGCCTGAGGACTTTAGAACCAATGGGGAGATGTTTTAGTTTCAAGATTCAGGGTCATGGAAAACTGCCAAGGAGGAGTGTTCTGGCAATCTTGAGCCATCCAGAAAGAAGAGAATTGGAAATTAACACCCATCTTAAGAGGGTAATGGGTAATAAATGTAGGAAACCCTAGGGTACCTGCATCTGCTGTGTATTTATGCTCCATTTAAGTCCCATGGGATTACATTTTGGGGTGGATTTTAACTCAGGATATATGATAGACTAATGTTTATTTGTGATGTGATGTCCAGAAGAGGAGGCTGTCTCATGAGTTGGAACTGACACAATGAGACTCAAGACATTTTTGGTTTTATACCACAAAGCTTCTCTCTGAGGAGTGACAAACAAGGTCTGAATTTGTGATTTTTGGGGAAGAGACTGAGGCTCAGAGAGATATGCTGACTTATTCAACCTCATACAGATGGGAAGAGACAAAGTCAAGAACCCAAGTACTGTGATCCTGGCTTTGTTACTGTGATGCTCAAAGGAGAATAAACTCATCTAATTGGAGGACTGAAAAGTGGTTTACTTAGGCTCTCAACAGTCTGTGATTGGTTTTATGAGAATCATAGAATTTTTACAACTGGAACAGCAACTGAAATCCAGACACATTTTTATCTCCTTCAGTAACTGTTCCAGTTAACTCATTTATGGATTAGAACACTGAATGCAGTTCAGAATAGAAAATTGACTTGCCTAAGGTCACAACCACTGTAGTGGTGGATCCTGGTCTAGATCACAGATTCACTGACTGTGGTCAGTGCTCTTTCCACTAATGTTTTAATATTATGTGCTCTTAGTTACCCTCACTGCCATACCTCCTCCCTGCACATTCACATGTGGAGAGCCATAGGTAATCAATCACTTCCTCACATTTAGACAAGCATATCTTTTCAATGTTATGAAGGAGATAAAAATGTGTCTGAATTTCAAACCAACCAGTGAAAACAATTCCCAAGAATCTGCTGCTTTTCTGGTTTGAAAGCCTGTATGTTTTTTCCCACATAAGTCTTAGAAAGTCAAAGGAGAGAGTTGGATTCCATGCTCCATCATATTTTTTCATGAAGCTTTGTAAATGCTAAGCAGATTTCTTACACTCTCAGCAACAAGAATCTCTTCTTGGGCCAAAATCCTGCCCCATTTTTTTCACCCAAGAAATATGCCTGGCCTAACATGCATCTCTGCCTGTCTCCTGCCTAGGCAGCCAGCATGCCTCCCAGGCTGTTTTGCCCTTTGGAACAAAAAAGTCTGGAGTCCCCTTCTTTCCAACTCTTCTTTTTCTAGGAGAGGGCCATGACTTGCTCCCATTTACCCAGCAGAGGCTATTCCTCAATACTTCTTGCGTAAAATATTTCATAGAGATTGGGGGAAGAAAACCTGGCCTCTATTCCCTTTGGGCATAGTGCTGTTCTACCCTTCTGTTCTTCTAGAAGTCCCTTTCCCTAGGTCTCATATGACTCTCCTCCACGCCAGGCCCAGTGAGGGTCCATTTGTGTTCTTGTCCTGCATTCGTGCAGAGCCCCTCAGGCACTGTGGCTGAAAATGATGTGTGCAGGGGACTTGGCCAGCCTCCCTTTTAATCACTCACATACTCGCAAACACAGGAATCCCTCCCCACTCACCAGAGGATGGACATACCTCTCTCATCTTGTTAGGGTCTCCCTAAGTGGCAGCATAAACAGTGAGTCTAGTTTTCAGGAAAGATGTTATAAAAAGCCTCCTTCTCTGAGGCTTAATTATAAAATCAATTTCTTCAGGAGCTTCCCTAGAGTTTCTGTAAAGCAGACACTGCTCAAATACTATTCTAGCATCCATTCACTTCACAGTGCTTCCTAAGTACCACTCTGACTGGGGAGGAGGCTGGGATGAGCTTGGCCTGGCAGAATGATTGGGATTTGCTTAGGACAGTCAGGGAAGGAGAGAGTGTAAGCCTAAGCCTGAAGAATGAATGACCTGGGGGTTGGGTGAGGATGAGAGAGACTCAGAAGGCAGCTGGAGAGGAACAGAGGTACTTGATGGGGAGAAGGGAGTGATGACTAGTCAGGAAAGAGAGGGCACAGCCAAAATGGAACAATTTGAGGAGGGTTTATTTGCAAAGGTGTGGGCATAGGGGAACCACAAAGAATAGTGCAGTAAACTGGCTCAGTAATCCAAAGTGGTAGACTCTAAGCATGGAGAAAATGACCAGAACAGAGTCAGGTAGAACAGATGCTTTAGAGGGAACAGAGGCAACTCTAAATCAAGACAACCTTGCCAGGAAGAGATCCAGGCAGAGGTGGGTATACCCTGAAGCTGGAGAAGTTTAGGCTGTAGTGTCCCACATTTGCAGAGGCTCCTTACCAGGTATGGGGAGGAGCAATGTACTCATATGTCACATGTTTTTGTAAATTCTTTGCTAGATTTTATAAAATACATTTTTAAGTATATTTTATTGATTATGCTATTACAGTTGTCTAATCTTTTCTCCCATTTATCCCCCTCGGCTCAGTACTACCATTCCTTCCAGTATTCCCCGCACTTAGTTCATGTTCATGTATAGGGAACCTATCTGTGTGGAATGGCAAATGTAGCCCAGCCCTACTGGAAAGCTGATAGGTGGTGTTGGCACACAGGAAGCCAAACCCATGGATTGACTTTTCCCATGGGAAACCAGGCCTGCATTATACTTAGGCTTCTTTGAGGATTGCTCTTGCTAAATGCCCTCACCCTGAGTTGAAGCAGCAAATGTTTACTGTATATGTTTAAAGAAACTTCCTTAAGTCTGTGCTAATTCTCCCAAGGACTGAAGTGTAACCAGACCAATCACTCTTATCGTTCTCTTACATTTGCAACATTTTTCCTTGTTAATCTGTAAGAAGTAATCAGTAATATTCTTTTCCTTTGTTATTTATAAAAAGTAATCACCTAAAGCAAACCTGAGCATAGTGAATGAAAATCTTCTTTGATGTATGCTACTAGAAAGCAATAAAAGCCTGTCCAAACAAGGTTTGAGGCACTATCGCCTTGAGATAGTGGCCAAGACACTCTCCCTTTGAGTGGCTGTGCCACCCCTTTTTCTCCGTAGTCTGTGTGAATTTGTTTGTTGCATCCACAACAGACAGACTCCGCAGGACAGAGTCTGCATCATCCATGGGTTGTACGTATAAGTTCTTTGGCTTCTTCATTTTCTATACTATCCTTAACCTCCCTCTGTCTATTTTATACCTACCATTTATGCTTTTTATTCCCTGTACCTTTTCCCCCATTTCCCTCCTCCCTGCTGATAACCCTCCATGTGATCTCCATTTCTGTGGTTCTGTTCCTATTTTATTGTTTGCTTAGTTGCTGTTGTTGTTGTTTTAGGTTCAGTTGTGGATAGTTGTGAGTTTGTTGTCATTTACTGTTCATATTTTTGACCATCTTTTTTTTCTTAGATAAGTTCCTGTAACATTTTGTATAAATAAGGGTTTGGTCATGATGAACTCCTTGAACTTGACCTTATCTGGGAAGCACTTGATTTGCCCTCCCATTCTAAATGACAGTTTTTCTGGATAGAGCAATCTTGGATGCAGGTCCTTGCCTTTCATGACTTGGAATACTTCTTTCCAGCCCTTTCTTGCCTGTAAGGTTTCTTTTGAGAAATCAGCTGATTCTCTTATGGGAACTCCTTAGTAGGTAATTGTGTCCTTTCCTCTTGCTGCTTTTAAGATTCTCTCCTTCTCTTTAATCTTTGGCATTTTAATTTTGATGTGCATTTGTGTGGACCTCTTTGGATCCAACTTTTTGGGATTCTCTAAGCTTCCTGGACTTGTATGTCTGTCTCCTTTGCCATATTGGGGAAGTTTTCTTTCATTATTTTTTCACATAAGTTTTCAATTTCTTACTCTTCCTGTTCTCCTTCTGGCATCCGATATGATTCAGATGTTGATAGGTTTAAACTTGTCCTAGAGGTTCTGAAATCTCTCCTTTTTTTTTGAATTCTTGTTTCTTTTTTCTGTTCTGGGTGAATGTTCATATCTTCCTTTTGTTCCAAATCATTGATATGAGTTTTGGTTTCCTTCCTTTCACTATTTGTTCCCTGTATATTTTTCTTTATTTCACTTTGTATAACCTTCACTTCTTCCTTTATTTTGTGGCCATACTTAATCATTTCTATGAGCAACCTGATTACCAGTGTTTTGAACTCTGCATGTGAGATTGTCTATCTCCTTGTCGCTTAGTTCTTTTTCTGGTGTTTTGATCTGTTCTTTCATTTGGGCCATATTTCTTTGTCTCAGAGCACCTGTTACACTGTAAGAGGAAGAGCCTTAAGTATTTGCCAGGCCTGGGCAAACTGCTTTGCAGCATTGTGGTGCTATATGTGGGGGGAGGGGTGTCAGAGAGGGAACAATGGTGCTTGCTCAGTTCTCGCCCCCTTTCAGTCACTTCCTCCACTTCCTGCTAGCTACTGCCACCCTTCCAGTTGCTGACCTGGTGCTGATTCCCTGAGTGGGTGGTCTTGTGTATGTTCTAGGACCCCGTGGGCCCCTCAAATGAACTCTACTAAGAAACTGGCAGTTTCTTTCGCTGCCACAATCCCCACAGGTTTTGACAGCCAGAGGTTATGAGGCTTTATTTCTCAACTGTGAACCCCTGGGTTGTGTGGTCTGTCTTTTTCCCCTGTTGTTCTTCCCAGTTTTTACCTGCACACAAATGTGGAACTGCCCGGTCTGCTAGCTGCTGCCACACTATGCATCCTCTGTGCCCCAGCTGCCTGTCCTACCAGTCTGGATGAATGTTTCTTTTTTAACTTCTTGATTGTCAGACTTCCATACAGTTTGATTTTCTGGCAGTTCTGGTGTTTTTTTTGTTTTTTAAATTGGTTGTCATCCTTCTTTTGGTTGTGCGGGGAAGTGAAATGTATCTACCTATGCCTCCATCTTGGCTGGAAGTCAAAAGTAAGACATTTTTGATCCCAGTTTCTCTCTGCCTCACACACATGTTAGGTGACTTTGGAATTATCATGGGCATTTTTAGGATCTCCTTAAGAAGAAGATGAATTTGGGTTTGGTGGGATATATTTAAGCTGCTCATAGTCACTTCTGTATATATGTGACTCATTGCTAGCTGTCCTATTGTAGGAATGGCTTTCCAGGAATACTTTTACCTCCAAATCACTGATATCACAACCTGAAGATGCACAGAGGTCATATAATATGAATGTTGCCTTTGGTGCCCAGCATGGAAGGATGTGGTAGTGAAAAGAAGAGATGTTTGTAATGTGTGAAACCAGAAGCTGGTCTGTGGCCTATCATCAGATTTATAAAATTTTAAGTATATATATTTAGCAAAGTTGAGAACCATTTATCTGCATCCACTTTTTTTGCACTACTATTAATAAGCTGATCTTCAAATGGCTGAAAAGAACATACAATAAATGGGATCTATTTGAGAGAATCTGTAAGAATCAGTTGGGGAACGTGGGGGAAGTTTGGTTATTCCCTGGATGGTGCCATAGACATAGCATTACACAGAACAAAGAAGAAACATACTGGTCATTTTCCCAAAAGACTTTTTTCAAATATATAGGTTATGTACATTATAAACCATATACTTGTATTATCAATCTATGTGTTCTGTAACAGTGTGCACATCAAAAATTTTATGTCATTATAAGAAATAAAAACAAAGAAAAACCCCAAAAGAAAATTCAGTTCTTATTGTCAGAAATAAAATGCAGTGCATGCAACTATAAACACCTCATACTATTTACTTTTTGAATGGAATTTCACAAGTTGGTTTTTAGATTGCTATGTTTGTAGCAGCATAAAAATATGTCAAGATCATACCAAAATTAGTAATTTATTAAAAGAAAGAAAATGCAAATAGAAGTAAAGAACCTTAGATTATTCAATAATTTTATTGATGAAGTAAAGTAAAGCATATGAGCTCACTGGGAAGAAGATTTACATTTCTTGCTGCTTTGATACAAGATTCTGACATCTATGAAGATGTCTTAGATTGAGTTCCCTGGAAACTGCCTATGATATGGAAAGTTGCATGCAGGAGACTTACTGTAGAGAGCTCTCAGGAGACATACTTGTAAGGAAATGAGGCTGGCAGGAGTGGGAAAAGCAGACCAGCACATGGACTCAGCAGATCTGGTATTTCTAGCAGTTGAGGTATGGCTGCAAATGCCCCAAAAGGGGATCTAGGCAGAGCCTCACAGCACCCTCTATGAAGATAACACAAAACTCATGACTGCCACTATATGTGGACATGAAAGCCAAGCTGGTTTATGTGTCAGTGATTCAAAAAGTATTTAAGATTGGTTCCTGCACAAGGAAACTTGAAATGCCCTAAATCTTAGTTACTACAGGAGAACATGATAGAGGTCTTCCAAAACTGGACAACAATCTCACAATTTTACATGATAATTCAAATGATGAGTTGTGAAACCAAAATGGTTCTACATCACCAATGATAAAACAAAATTTCAATCAAAACTACTAAAGAAAAGAATGGATTATATTTCCATTCTTTCCGTAGAAAATTGTATTACAAACTTATTCCACAAAGAGGCAAAGAGTATGAAGCTAGAATATATAGGGAAAAAGTGTCAGAGAGGTTTTCCAGGCAATTAATTAAGAAAAATAATGTTATTTTTCTTCATTTGTGATGTCTGTGGAATTTGTAAACTTTTAAAAATAGCTCTCTTTGATGGATCTGTGTGATGCTTTGTCCTCCACCCAGAAATGAGGATTCTGCTATTTCCAGCCACCTGGCCTCCTAAATTCCTTTGATCCACCTTCCTATTTTATCCAACACTCCTCTGCTTGAGTGTCCCAAATCCTTTTGAGGTAAATATTAAAAATGAAACTCATGAGATCCTGACAATTCTGCCTTCATAATATTTCTCAGACCTGCTCTTCCCTCTTCTTTCTTCCTGTCACTCCCTGTGTGTTGGGAACTGCCCTGCCTGATTTCAGAAGCTTTAATTCTCCATGGCTAAGTCTGAATAAGAGACGTTGGGACTATATGCACCACTAAGGAGACAAAGCTTATCTCCCTGGCAGGGGTGCTGCCTATGCCCATTTTTACTTCACCCTGCTTGGCCCCAGGTGGATGACTGGTTAGCCAATGATAGGCAAGATTCTTCAAGGGAGGGACCTAAGACAGGTGTGGTCAAGAAGGGGCCTTCAGGGAAGGATTTGGGGGGATATAGAAAAATGGGGTGATAGACCCTCACCCCTTGGCTTTGACATAGCCTGAGTCCTCATTCTGTCTTTGAGAATCTCCTAATCTCTTGGCTGTCTTGCTTCCCCTGCCTGACTTAAGCCTGAAACTATGCCAGAGGTGGGGGCAGCCCTGTGCTAGAAAGGGCAGGTTCCCCAGGGATATCAGGCTTAAGAAAGAATGCATAAAATCCTGTGAAACCTGCTTTGCTAATACCCTCAATTTAAATGATAAGGGTTCAAGCATAAAATGAGTTTGTTTCCCCAAAGTTTTATGGTTGTTTAGCTATCTGACCATGACTCAAAATAAGCCCTCTTTAAATGTTATCTATTATTTGATCATTACTGCCTGACAATGATTGATGAGCTTTACCTGTATTCCTATGCAAATTGAACCCAGTAAAAGCCCATTGAAGAACAGGCTCCTGGCCCTTCTCCTTTGAGAGATCAGCCACCTTTCCTCCCCAAGCAGATCAGGTCTTGGTAGGTTTATTCTCATCTGTGGTGGCTGGGGGAGGGGGTGGGAGCTCCTCCACACCTATGTAGGCTCTGATTACTTCTGCTCCAGACCATGGTAAGGACTAGTAATAATCCACCCACACATAGTGCCCTGGTGAGATTCCTAAACCTAATTCTATCACTTCTCTCCTCAAAAACCTTCTGTAGCTTCCTGTTGCTTCATAAATTGAATCCAGATCTCTCAGCCTGGCCATCTTTATTCTGTGGCAGTTACTTTTAAAATAGATATTCATGTATTTGGCATTGTTTGCTCCAGACAACCCCACCCTCCCATCAGACAGTGAAATTTTTTGGCACTCAGGAAGTGTTAGCTCACTAAATGAACATTTTTGCCTTGGTTTCCTTTTCTAGATTATTCTGCCCTACCCATTCTCCCACCCTTAAGCTACTTAAATTCAATTTCTCCCTCCTACCCAAATTCTCCTCTCATCTGCACTTTTTTTTATACATAGGTTCCCCACTGGGGGTCTATCTTTACTAGCCCTCTGGCCACTCCTTCCCAAAGTCTGTCAACATATGTGTATTTTTGGGCATTCGTACACACATACACACACATGCAAGCTGCTTTCTCCATGAAGACTTTCTTGCTTCTTTCTCCTCTCTTCTCCTCTCCCCAGGAGCTAACCTCCTCTCAGAACCCCCTCAGCATTTGTGTGTTTGCCTCCTATGGCTCAGATCATATTTTGCTGGCACATTTCACTTACTGGTTTGGAAATCTTATCTCCTCTTCTAGACAGAGAGTGCATCCAGGAATCAGCTGTTTATGATTCACTTTTTTTCCCCAACAGCAACTGGTCTATAGTAAACATTTATGAATGGATTAATGGACAATTGGCCTCCAAAGCATGAAGGTTTTTCTTCTTTTTATGGGTTAAATGTATATTTTAATTTAACACATATATGTATGATTACATTCTTGTTATAAACCACTCAAACAATACAGATAACATGAAAATTCCCTTTGCTTATCCCCAACTGTTCCCTCCCCATCTACATATCTATACAATAAAAGTATAGTATAGTTTTGTGGGATTTTTAAAATAAAAGTGATATACTATATAAATTAATCTGTAGCTTGATTCTTTCACTTTATGATGTGTCAAAGATATCTTCATTTTTTGATATACTAACTATATGGAATCCCATTCTTTCTAATATCTGTGAGATAGATTCTACAGTCTGAGTGTGTCACAGCTTATTTAATCATTCCCTTATTAATGGGTATCCACATTATTCCCAATGTTTTGCTATGAACATGCCTCTTTGCATACAAGTGTCTTCTATTAGAATAAAGATGAAAAAGTAGAATTTTTGAGTCAAAAGAAATGTACTTTTAAAATTCTAGTAGGTTCAAGTTATGAAAAATTGTGTTAGATATTGCCAAATTGACTTCCAAAAAGGCTGTATTCACACTCCCCCAAACCCTTGCCAGTGCTCAATGTTATAAATTTTTAACACTTTGGCCAGTCTGATGACAGAAAAATGACATTGTATTATATTAATGTGAAATTCCCTACTTACTCTAAGTAAGATTGAACATCATTTTATGGGTTTGTTGACCATTTGGCTTTTCTCTTCTGTGAAACATACATATCCTTTGCCTGTTGCTGCATTGGGTAGTTTGTTTTTTTTTTCTTACTGATTTGTAGGATAGCTTTACAAATTCTGGATATTAATTCGCTGTTATGTATGTTGTAAATATTTTCTTTGAATCTGTTGCTTGCCTTTTGACTTTTTTGAGGGTGCCTCGTTTGCTACAGATATTTTATTTTTGAGCCAAATTTGAATTTTTCCAAATATATATTTTATTGTTCTAACACTCTTTATAAACTATCCATCCATTCCCTGATGATGTGAAATGTCACTTTTGCCAGACAGTAAAATTTCCCACCTACATGGTTCTGTTCCTAACTTTTAACTTTTCTTTATCACTTTGTTTAAGGTATATTTCTTTATACAGCATGATGATAAATTTTGGGGTTTTTAACCCAATCTATAGTTTCTGTCTTTTAAACAAAGAATTTAGTTCATTCACACTTAGTATAACCACTGTTTACTTGATTTGATTCCTTCTGGCTTGCTTTATATTTGTTATGAACTTTTTCTCTTTTTTCTTAATTTTGCTAGCTTTCTCAAAGTTCTATTCATTCCCACCCTTGTTAATGTGGAAGTTCCCCTGTACTTTTCCCATACCATTGATAGTTATCTCCCCCTGCCCTTTTTTTTTCTGGTACTCATAATCAAACTTTTTTTTTTTTTACTATCACAGGAAAATGAGAAATTTCTCCCACTTAGATACTCTATTCACTTATTACTTCTCCCATTTAGGTGCTGCTTCCCTTCACCAATGAGTTATTTAGAATACTTTTACTTTCCCTGTTTTCTTCTCCTTGCCTCAAGAGCCTTTGGGAAGATATTACTCTGCATGCCCTGTGCCCAACTCCTAAGTTTTGCTGAAATTGCATAGTACTTTTATTTCTAGATCTTATTAGAATTTCCTTTGCAGAAAAATTATGGACTTCTGGCCAATATGGAGGCATAGGTAGATGTACTTTGCCTCCTCACACAACCAAAAGAAGATCAACAACAAATTAAAACACAAAAAATAACCAGAACTGCCAGAAAACTGAACTGCATGCAAATTGGACAAACAAGGAGTTAGAGAAGAAACACTCATCCAGACTGGTAGGAGGAGCAGAGACAGGTAGCAGGGATAGACAGTACTCGTGGCAAGGTGGCAGCTGGCAGAGCAGGAGGTCCCACACTTGCATTCAGATAAACCAGGAAAAACAACTAGGGAGTGAGGCAGACCATGCAAGCCATGGTTCCGGCAGGGGAGAAATAAAGACTCAAAAACTGACTGAAAAAACCTGTGGAGGTTACAGCAGCAGGAGAAACTCCCAGCCTCACAGGACAGTTCAGTGGAGAGACCCACAGGGTCCTAGAACATATACAAGCCCACCTACTTGGGAATCAGCACCAGAAGGGCCCAATTTGCTTGTGGGTAGCAGAGGAAGTGACTGAAAGCCACCCAAAAGCTGAGAAAGCAGCATTATTCCCTCTCAGATCTCTTCCCCACACACAGCACCACAACACAGTGAGGTGGGTTGCCCCGCCCTGGCGAATACCTAAGGCTCCATCTCTTACTACATAAAAGGCAACCTGAACCACCCCCCCACACACACACACAAATAAATTAATTAAAAGGCCCAAATGAAAGAACAGATCAAAGCTCTGGAAAAAATACAACTAAATGATGAAGAGATAGCCAACCTATCAGATGCAAAGTTCAAAAGGCTGGTAATCAGGATGCTCACAGAAATGATTGAGTATAATTGCAAAATTGAGGAAAAAGTGAAGGCTATGAAAAGTGAAATAAAGGGAACCAACAGTGAAGGGAAGGACACTGGGACTCAAATCAATGGTCTGGAAAAGAAGAAAGAAATAAACATTCAAACAGAACAGAATGAAGAAACAAGAATTAAAAAAAAAAGAAGAGAGGCTTAGGAACTTCCAGGACAACTTTAAACATTCCAACGTTAGAATCAGAGGGGTGCCAGAAAGAGAAGAGGAAGAGCAAGACATTGAAAACTTATTTCAACAAATAATGAAGGAGAACTTTCCCAATCTGGCAAAGGAAATAGTCTCCCAGGAGGTCCAGGAAGCTCAGAGAGTCCCAAACAAGTTGGGCCCAAGGAAACACACACCAATGCACATTACAATTATACTACCTGAGATTAAAGATAAGGAGAGAATCTTAAAAGCAGCAAGAGGAAAGGAGACAATTACTCACAAAGGAGTTCCCAGAAGAGTATCAGCTGATTTCTCAAAAAAAAAAAAAAAAACCCTTACAGGCAAGAAAGGGCTGGAAAGAAGTATTCCAAGTCATGAAAGGCAAGGACCTACATCCCAGATTGCTCTAACCAGCAAAGCTTTCATTTAGAATGGAAGGGCAGATAAAGTGCTTCACAGATAAGGTCAAGTTCAAGGAGTTCATCATGACCAAGCCCTTATTATACGAAATGTTAAAGGGACTTATCTAAGAAAAAGAAGATGTTCAAAACTATGAATAGTAAAATGACAACAAACTCAAAAGTATCAACAACTGAACCTAAAAAAACAAAACCAAAACCAAAAACAAACTAAGCTAACAACTAGAACAGGAGCAGAATCACAGAAATAGAGATTACATGGAGGGTTACCAGTGTTTGTGGGGGGGAGGGAGAATGGGGGAAAAGGTACAGGGAATAAGAAGCACAAATGATAGGTAGAAAATAGACAAAGGGCGATTAAGAATATTATGGGAAGTGGAGAAGTCAAAGAACTTATATGTACAACCATGGACATGAACTAAGCTGGGGAAATGATGGTGGGAGAAGCGGTACAGGGTGGACTGGAATAAAGGGGAGAAAAAAATGGGACAACTGTAATAGAATAATCAATAAAATATATTTAAAAAAGAAAGACTTTCCTTTGCAGTATTTCACTTAAATTTTAAGAATCCTTGTTCAGCATTGCATATTTTCAGACAGTCTATCATTATTCATTTATATTGAACTATGTATATATGCACATATATACATATATACATACATATGTAGGTAAACATGTAGAGATACATGTGTATGTGAATACTGTGTATAGTTAAACATAATTTATGGTTCAGTCCTGTTTTCTCTCTGTTCAAAATTCATTTGATTTTGGTTATAGTATTTTAAAAATTATTTTCTTCAGAAGGTGCTGTAAGTTTTTAATCCTTGTATATTTGTAACTATTATAAATGTTGAATCTTTGCATACATGTAAGATAATTTTTTAAAACTCCTGTGGGTGAATGGCTACTGAACTGTAGTTCTTGATCCCAGGGATCTGTACATGTTGCTCCACTGACTTTTTTTGGCTTTTTGTCCTTTGGAACTTAGTTAGTCCCATGTTAGGTCTCCCAGATCTGCCTTCAAAATCTCATACATTCTCCTATAAAGGACACATGGACAAAAACAAGGGGGAGGGTAGAAGCAAGGGAGAGAGGGGTGTTGGCTGGGATGGGGGGTAGTGGTGGGGGTAAAATGCAGTAATTGAGTAACAATAAAATAATTTTTTAAAAATCTCGTACATTCTCT
>PVIA01009237.1:0-63103 GCA_004024845.1 Tonatia bakeri
TTTCTTTCTTTCTTTCTTTCTTTCTTTCTTTCTTTCTTTCTTTCTTTCTTTCTTTCTTTCTTTCTTTCTCTTTCTTTCTGCCAGATAATATTCACTGATATGTAGCCTACAGCAAAGAATATATTTAATACTCCCATCCATCTTAAATTTATTTTTGTGTATGGTGTAAGTTGGTGGTCTAGTATCATTTTTTGGCATGCACCTGTCCAGGTCTGCCAGCACCACTTTTTGAAGAGGTTATTTTTACTCCATCTTATGCTCCTGCCTTCATTGTTGAATATTAATTGACAATAGAAACATGGGTTTATTTCTGGGCTCTATATTCTGCTCTATTGATCTATGTGTCTGTTCTTACACCAGTACCAGACTCATTTGATTACTGCAGCCATGTAATATAGTTTAATATCAGATATTGTGATCCCTCTTACTTTGTTCTTCTTTCTCAAAATGTAAATAAGTGCATCAAAAACCTGTGGTACATTTATGCAATGAAATACTATGCAGCAGAAAGAAAGAAGGAAATCCTTCTTATTGCAACAACATGAATAGAACTGGAGAGCATTATGCTAAGTGAAATAAGCCAGGCAGTGAAAGACAAATACCATACGATCTCACCTATAAGTGGAACCTAATCAACAAAACAAACAAGTAAGCAAAATACAACCAGAGACATTGAAACTGACAGTAACCAGAGCAGAGGGTGAAGAAAGATAAAAGGGGATAGTGGGGGAAGGGCTATCAAGGAACATGTATAAAGGACATATGGACAAAATCAAAGTGGGTAGATTTGGGAGTGGTAGGTGAGGATGAGTGGGGCAGGGGGTGTGGTGGGGTGAAAATGGAGACAACTGTACTTGAACAACAATAAAAAATAAATGAAAAAAATTGCTGAAGCTATTCAGGGTCATTTATAATTCCATATAAATTTTTTGAAATATTTGTTCTGTATCTGTGAAATATGCCATTGGTAATATGATAGGGATTGTGTTGAATCTATATTTTACTTTGGGTAGTATTAACATTTGATTATATTAATTCTTCCAATCCATGAACATGTTATATGCTTCCATTTATTTGTGTTTTCCTTAATTTCTTTCTTTACTGTTATGCATTTTTCTGAGTACAGGTCTTTTACCTCCTTGGTTAAGTTTATTCCTAGGTACTTTATTTTTCTTGTTGCTATAGTAAATGGGATTTCCCACCCTAGCTTTTGTTTCTGGTATTTAGTTGTTGATGTACAAAAGTGCCTTTGATTTCTTAATACTGACTTTGTATCCATTCGTCAAATTCACTTATTTTGTTGTGTAGTTTTTTTGCGGAGAGTATAGGGTGTTGTATATGCCCTCTCATGTCATCTGCAAACAATGACTGTTTTGTCTCCCTTTTTCCAATGTGGATGCCTTTTATTTTTTATTTTTTTTTTTGTCTAATTGCTGTAGCTAGAACTTCCAGTGCTATGTTGAATAGTAGTGATGAAAGTGGACACCCTTGTCTTGTTCCTGACCTTAGGGGGAGTTTTAGTTTTTGCCCATTGAACATGATGCTGGCTATAGGTTTCTCATAAATAGCCTTTTTTATGCTGAGGTATGATACTTCTATTCCCACTTAGCTGAGTGTTTTTATCATAAATGGGTTCTGTACTTTATCAAAAGCTTTTTCAGTGTCTATTGATGTGATCATGTCATTTTGGTCTTTCCTTTTGTTTATGTGATGTATTACATTGGTTGATTTGTGAATATTGTACCATCTTTGCATTCCAGAGATGAATCCCACTTGACCATGGTGTGTGATCTTTTTTATGGACCACTGGATGCAGTTTGCCAATATTTTATTGATGTATTTAGCCTGTATGTTCAGCAGCAATATTGGGCTGTAGTTTTGTTTCTTCATTGTGTCCTTTTTTAAATAATGTATTTTATTGATTATGCTATTACAGTTGTCCCATTTTCCCCCATTTATTCCCCTCTGCCCTGCACAGCCCCTCCCACCCACATCCACCCCGCCCCCACTTTAGTTTATGTCCATGGGTCATACATATAACTTCTTTGGCTTCTCCATTTCCTATACTATTTTTAACCTCCCCCTGTCTATTTTCTACCTACCATTTATGCTACTTATTCTCCGTAGCTTTTCCCCCTCTCTCCCCCTCCCACTCCCCTGCTGATAATTCTCCATGTGATCTCCATTTCTGTAGTTCTGTTTCTGTTCTAGTTGTTTTCCTACTTTGTTTTTGTTTTAGGTGTGGTTGTTAATAACTGAGAGTTTGTTGTCACTTTACTGTACATGTTTTTCATCTTTTTTTTCTTCTTAGATAAATCCCTTTAACATTTCATAAAATAAGGGCTTGGTGATGATGAACTCCTTTCATTTGACCTTATCTGAGAAGCACTTTATCTGCCCTTCCATTCTAAATAAAAGCTTTGCTGGATAGCGTAATCTTGGATGTAGGTTCTTGACTTTCATGACTTGTAATACTTCTTTCTAGCCTCTTCTTGCCTGTAAGGTCTCTTTCAAGAAATCAGCTGACACTCTTATGGGAACTCCTTCATCTCCTTTTCTCTTGCTGCTTTTAAGATTCTCTCCTCATCTTTCATCTTGGCTAATGTAATTATGATGTGCCTTGGTGTGTTCCTCCTTGGGTCCAACTTCTTTGTAATTCTCTGAGTTTCCTGAACTTCCTGGAAGTCTATTTCCTTTGCCAGATTGGGAAAGTTCTCCTTCATTGTTTGTTCAAATAAGTTTTCAATTTCTTGCTCTTCCTCTTCTCCTTCTGGTACCCCTCTGATTTGGATGTTGGAATGTTTAAAGATGTCCTGGAGGTTTCTAAGTTTCTCCTCATTTTTTTTGAATTCTTGTTTCTTCATTCTTTTCTGGTTGGATGCTCCTTTCTTCCTTCTGGTCTACACCATTGATCTAAGTTCCAGTTTCCTTCCCATCACTGTTGCATCCCTGTGCATTTTTCTTCATTTCACTTAGCATAGCCTTCAGTTTTTCATCTAATTTGTGACCTCATTCAACCAATTCTGTGAGCACCCTGATTACCAGTGTTTTGAACTGTGCATGTGATAGGTTGGCTACCTCTTCGTCGCTTATGTTTCTTCTGGAGCTTTGATCTGTTCTTCAATTTGGGCCTTTTTTTTTTTGGTCTTGGCATACCTGAGCCATGAAAGGTTAAGTGCATAAGACAGGTTTTGCTGAAAGCACTGATGTGCCCTACTGACTCGGAATGTGCAGGTAAAAATGCTGGAGTAACTCGTCCCAGTGTAAGAAGTCTACCTGCATCCACACAATTGCAGTTCCTTAGAAGAAAGTACATTCTTGGTGGAAGGGATGGATCACAGCTCTTTTCTTTCCAAGTTTTCCGCCTCCATTATGTCTTTACTTACCTTTGAAATTAGGATAATACAGGCATCATAAAAAAAGAGTTTAGGAGTCTTTCCTCGTCTTGAATTTTTTCGAATAGTTTGAACATTTGACAATGATTTTAATTGTGGCCCATTTTGTTAAATTGTCTGATTGGAAAAATAGATTAATAACACTTTCAGTGAGGTTCAAAGATGTCTGATGACATAAATTTAATTTATTTAAATGTTAGTAAATCATACTAAGAAGGTTACCAAGGATAATTTCAAAAGATTATGATGTAAAGTTACTGAGGGAATAGAAGGATCTTTTAACATCAAAGGTAAGAACTTTTGCAATGCTTGGTACTACTCTCTTTAACATTCTGAATATCCAACAGGGGTGTCCAACCTGCAGCCTACAGGCCTCATGCGATCCAGGATGACTATGGATGTGGCCCAACACAAAATTGTAAATTTACTTAAAACCTTTTTCTTGCTCATCAATTTTCCTAAGTGTTTGTGTATTTAATGTATGGCCCAAGACAACTCTTCTTCTTCTATTGTGGCCTGGTCCAGAGATGCCAAAAGGTTGGACACCCCTGATCTAATACATTGGCTAGATTATAACTTAGCTTCATATTAGGTAGCTTCTTTAATTTTATTTTCTGTTAGAATGGATCTATTCTGATAAAGTACAACTTTGGGTCTATAAAGTTCTACTCAAGTCTGGTCTTCTTCATAAAGAATTCTATAGATGTAATTGTTTTACCTAGCCCCTGGAACAGAAAAATGAGAAATTGTTCTTATTTTACCTTATATCATAGGGAAACCATCAGATAATGCAATATTTAAAATCAGGGAAAGCTCTGGGTTTTGTATAAAAATATTTGACTTCAATTCTTGCCTATTTCACTTATAAAATGTCTAACCATGCAAAGAATTAATATTTTACACAAATACTGGAAGGACCATATGAGATGATTAATGGTAAAATGTTTTGTAAAATGTCAAACTTAAATGTATGATCTCTAATTCTCAAGAACACTAGCAGATTAATTAATTGATTAGTTCAGCAAATATTTATTGGGTACTTGCTCTACACTAGCTCCCATGTTCTGTGCTAAGCACATAGTAATGATGTTGACATCTTTTTTTTACCTATTTTTAAAATTTATGTTTTGCAATAATTTTTTAAATTTTTCAATTACAGTTGAAATACAATATCATATTATTTTCAGGTGTACAACCCAGTGATTAGACATTTATATAACTTATGAAGTGATTAGCCCAATAAAAGTAGTACCCATTTGGCACCATGCATAGTTATTATAATACTAGTGGCTATATTCTCTATGCCGTATTTTACATCCATTTGACTATTCTGTAACAACCAATTTGTACTTCTTAATCCCTTCACCCCTTTCACCTATCTCCCAATACCCCCGCACACAGTAACCATCAAAATATCCTCTGTATCTATGAGTTCATTTCTATTCTGCTCTTTGTTTATTATATTCTATGTATAAATGAAATCATATGGCATTTGTCTTTTTCTCTCTGACTTACTTCACTGAGCACAATACCCTCTAGGTTCATCCATGTTGTTGCAGATAGCAAGAATTTACTTTTCTTAAGGCTGAGTCATAGTCATTGTATATATGAACCACTTCTTTATCCATCATCTATCTATGGACACTTGAGTTGCTTCCATATCTTGGCCACTGTAAATAATACTGCAAAAAGCACATAGATGCACACATCTTGAGTTCCTCAGATTCATACCCAGAAGTGGAATTGCTGGGTCCTTCTTTGTCTCTTGTTATACATTTTATTTTAAAGTCTATTTTATCAAGTATAAGTATTGCTATCCCTGTTTTTTTCATTTGTATTTTCATAAAATATTTTCCATCCCTTTAATTTCTGTCTGTGTGTGTCTCTCCATCTGAAGATGGTTTCTTATAGACAACACATGTAAGAATTTTGTTTTGTTTTCCATTTTACCAGTCCCTTCTTGCTTGTAAAGTTTCTGTTGAGAAATCAGCTGACAGTGTTATGGGAACTCCCTTGTGGCTAACTGCTCTTTTCTTTCTGCTTTTAAGATTCTGTCTTTATCTGTAATTGTTGGCATTTTAATTATGTGTTTTGTTGTGGGCCTCTTTGGTTGATTTTGTTTGAGACTCTGTACTTCCTGGACCTCTGTGTATTTTTCTTTCACCAGGTTAGGAAAGTTCTCAGCCATTATTTCTTCGATTAGGTTTTCAATTTTTCTCTCTCTCTATTCTCCCTTTGTTACCCCTGTGATGCAGATTTTGTTACACTTGATGTTATCCCAGAGGTTCTTTAGACTATCTTCAGTTTTAAAAATTCTTTTTTCTTTTTGCTATTCTGATTGTGAGTTTTCTGCTACCTTGTCTTCCAAATCATTGATTCAGTTCTCTGCATCTTCTTGCCTGCTGTTGATTTCTTCCAGTGTACTCTTCATTTCTGACTATTTTTATGGCTTATATGTCCCTTTTTATGCTGTTGTAGTTATCAATATGTTCCTCGAGCATCTTTACAACCATTTGTTGAACTCTGTATTTGGAGGTGTGCTTTCTTTTGTTTCATTTAGTTATTTTTTTCTGAAGTTATTTCTGTTATTTCATTTGGTACACATTTCTTTGTCTCCTCATTTTGGCTACCTCTCTC
This sequence comes from Tonatia bakeri, assembly GCA_004024845.1. Lineage (NCBI taxonomy): Eukaryota > Metazoa > Chordata > Mammalia > Chiroptera > Phyllostomidae > Tonatia > Tonatia bakeri. Next base: position 6,033 of record PVIA01009237.1, read on the forward strand.
TGTTCCTATGTATTACATAGATCTGCTGTGACTTGGTATCATTGCCTTATGTAGTAGGCATCATGTGGGGCTCAGAGGTGCAGTCTTCTTGATCTCCTGAGCTAGGTGCTCCAAGAATGTCTCTTGTGTGGGTTCTTTGAGCCCTCCCATTTAAGTTGAGTCTTGATTGCTATTGGCCCATCTGTGGGCTTGATTGCCTCTTTGACTGGCTATGAAGATTGACCCAAAACACAATGTATGAGCTGCTATGTGGGAGCTAGCTCCACAAGGGTGAGTTTACTTCATCAGGGTCTGGTGTCTGCTGAGAACTCCATTTATGTGTGCTGCTTGTGGAGCTAATTGGGTTGTGCTCTGATGTAGTTTGAACAACTGGTTGTATTGGTTCTGGATCCTTTTGGGAGATAATCTAGTGCTGGTCAATGTCATGAGCTGCTTGTGATGATCCCTGGACTATCTGCCTAGAGCTACAATGTGATCCACAGTTTGTGGCCTCCTCTGATGAGCATGAGTTTGTGTGGGAGAAGCCTAACTATGCACCAAGGCCAATTTTCATCAGCACATAGCTGGATGGAGGTGGGGGGAGGTCAGCAAATGCCCATTGTTTCCTGAGATATGCCCTCCCCCATTAAGCATCTGTGGTTAGGTTCTCCATCTTGATTAGGGCATAGTAACATAGCAGAAGATGGTTTGCAAACATAGTATTTTTCTGCCATGGAAGGTGGGTTCTTTCTCTAGAGTTCTAGGTGTTTGTTTTATTACTTTTCTACTGGGTCCAAATAGTGTTCCTCTCTCTTGGTGGTAAGGATTACAAAGAGCAACAACTTGTCCTTTACAGTGTTACAATGTCTTCCAAGGTAACCCCCACACCCACTAAAACTTCATCAATATGGCAGGCCTTGAAACTTTATGAGGTTTATCACCTTTTAGCATGCAAATGAACCCTTAAAACTTCAATGATACAGCAGGTACATTAATGTTTAGACAACTTATTTTCTATCTTTTGGTATATACAGGCATCTAGGGTATTTGTCATTTTCAGTTCATCAGGTCCAGTTAAAATGAAGTGGACCAAAATGATACACTGAGAAATTTCAAGATGTTCAAGATCCTTATGGATGATGTGCCAGAAACCATGAGAGTTAACATAGCACTCAGGCAAGATGTGGTATGTACTTTGCTATTTTTGACATTCAAAGTGAATTGCCTTCAATCCCCCCTGCTGATGTGTGTCTCTAAGAAAATATTCTGCCAAATCAATAGTTTTATATGAAGTGACTGAGATTATGTTGATGTGCTTTTGTAAATATAGGACACCCAGCATGGCAACAGCAATCAGGGCTTCCATTTTGTTGTTTACAGTAGTCCACTGTCACCAGGCATCAACCACTTGATTTTGCAGAGAACAAACTGGAGAACTTAGATAAATAAAATGTGAACCATTGAGCTCAGATTTACAACTTAATTTTTAAAAAAGATTTGTTGTGGAAAAAAAAGATTTGTTGTGACTGAGCTTTTAAAATTTTTAAAGATTTTATTTATTTATTCTTAGAGACAGGGGAAGGAAAAGAGAAAGATAGGGAGAGAAATATCGATGTGTGGTTGCCTGTCACGTGCCCCCTACTGGGGACCTGGCCTGCAACTAAGGCATGTACCCTAGACTGGTAATCAAATTGGTGACCCTTTGGTTTGCAGGCCCATGCTCGATCCACTGAGCTATGCCAGCCAGGGCAACAATATATTTTTTTTCTGATTTGGACTTATAGAAGGGAAAGTTTTGGTGAATTTCACTTGGCCCTTTCTATTATAATGGTCCTTAAGCTACAGGACAAAGAAGGCATAGGAGATATCTTTCAGCATGTAAGAGTGTCCATTCCAATTACTCATTCAGAGACCAGAGGAAAAATCGTAGTGTGAATATGTGGTCCCATTAACCCACTATGAGATGAGTATTGCTTTCCAGACCAGGGTTTGCTTTAAGATGAAGTACATAAAATTATCCTGACTTGAAGGGTTCACTTTGAGGCCCTACAAACTCATACCTACTATCCATGACCTCAAATCCTCAAATCAGTGTCCAGAGGAACTACATGAATATAGTATTTGAAGAACATGTCATTTCCATGTATTTATCCACAAAGGATCTCCTCTTTGAAAGTCATTATGAGTTTCATGTTTGCATTTTTTATACCACCAGTACTGTTTTCATATTATCCATTGGTCTGTATCAGGAAAAGCTACACAATCTACAGTAAGACCTTGAGTTGGACTGAGGATCTTTATGTGGTTTCCACCTATAAGCACTGCTTACCAGTGTAAACTGTCCAGTAAGAGAGTCAAGCAAGTTGTTTTGTTACTTCTACTGAACTTGGCCCCGTTAGTAACTTTAAGTTTCATTCTAAGTTACATAGGTAATGAAACCTATCACATTCTATTTCCAACTCCTCATTATTTTACATATAACTACCAACTTCATATAACTACCTTTTCAAGAGGTCAACCATTTGTCACACATTTGTATTCCATCTAAATAAACAGAGTCAGAAAACTGGAGTAATTATTGCAGAGTATCTGTTTCTTCCCACCTGCAAGACCTACTAGTGAAAGAACTAAAACTGATCTAAATAATGATCTCAATTTTCCTGAGCGTTCTTCTAAGGTGTGCTTTGTGTCATATTTTCATACTCCAGCTTTCTATCTCAGTATAAATTTCAATCTATGCCATGGTAAAAATAAAACTGTTTTTAAAATAAATAATTTAATTTATTTATATTTCAAGCCTCACTTCGACAGAAGGGCACAAATGCAATTTTAGTTACTTTGGAATTCCCTCCTTACCTCCAACTTATATGTATATTTGGAATGGTTTAATGCATTATGTAAAAAACTAGTTTCAGTAATTTTATGGTTGTTGGATGTCTTTCAGTCAGGTTTTTGCTGAGTAAGCCTCATTACTATTTTTAAGACCCCCTCCAAATCTGGGAACTCTTTGTGCTACTCTTTCTTCCCTGTGCATTCATTTGATTGTAATAGTAAGAATACAATGCTTACTAATACTGAGGTTAATAATTCATGAGTAATAGTGACATTATTTGTAAATTTCTTCTTGTGCATTATATTAAAAAGAACAAATTGAAGTTGGCTGTATTAAAGTAAAAGAATATACTACACAACAATAGATTAACACAAATGAAACCCTCAATGTTTTAAAATTTTAAATTTTGATAAAAACATAACAAACTTTACTATAAAAACCACATAAGTGTACAATTTAGTATGTTTAAGTATATTCTCATTGTTGTGTAATATATTTCCTGAGCTTTCTTTATTTTGCAAAACTGAAACTCATACCCGTTAAGCAATAATTCATTTCCCCCTCCCCCATCCCCTAACAACACTCTTCTACTTTTTTCTACAAATTTGTTTACCCTAGAAAACTCCTGTAAGTGGAATCAAACAGTATTTGCCTTTTTGTGACTGGACTCTTTTTAATTTTTAAAAATTTGTATGTATGTATGTATGTATGTATGTATTTTTATTGTTCAGATACAATTGTCTCCATTTTCCCCCACCACTCTCCCCTGCCCCACCTATTCCAACCTCCCACCCTTGATCGTATCCCTCTTTGACCTGGTTCATGTATCCTTTATACATGTTCCTTCATGACCCTTACCCTAGTTTCCTCATTAGCCCTCTCCCCTTCCCCTCTGGTTACCGTCAGTTTGTTCTTAATTTCAATGTCTCTGGTTGCATTTTGCTTGCTTGTTTGTTTTGTTGATTAGGTTCCACTTATAGGTGGACTCTTTAACTTAGCATAATGCCCTCAAGGTTCATCCAGGCTGTAGCATGTAAATTTTTTCTTTTTCTTTTTTTTTTTAAGATTTTATTTATTTATTTTTTTAGAGATGGGGGAGAGAGAGAGAGAGAGAGAGAGAGAGAGAGAAACATCAATGTGTGGTTGCTGGGAGACATGGCCTGCAACCTAGGCATGTGCCCTGACTGGGAATCGAACCTGCGATGCCTGGTTCGCAGCCCGCGCTCAATCCACTGAGCTACACCAGCCAGGGCAAATTTTTTCTTTTTTAAGGCTAAATAATATTCCATTTTTTTTATATACTGCATTCTACTTATCCATTTATCTGTTGATAAACATTTGGGTTGTTTTCACCTCTTGACTATTGTACATAGCTGTGAAAATATATCTCTAAGACATTTCTTTCAATTCTTTTGGGTATACTCTTAAAAGTGGGATTGCTGATCATATGGTAGTTCCGTTTGTATTATTTCAAAGAACCACCATACTCTTTTGTGCACCAGTTTTACCATTTTACATTCCTACCAACAGTGTACAAGGTTTCCAAGTTTTTCCACATGCTCATTAACACTTGTAATTTGATGTTTTTTTTTAAGTAGTAGCCATCGTAATGGGTGTGAAGTGTTCATGCTATTGTTTTTCTATTCTCAAGTTCATAGAAATAAATCTGATTTCATTGCAAAGTTTGTTATGGGAAACTCAGAATTGTATTCAGAACTTCAGCTACACATTTACATTATATGCTTTCTACAAAACTATGCAAAGTTGGCCATGTGATTCACATATCTCAACATTTCACCAGTTCCAAAAACTCACCAGGGCAACAACAGCCCAGGCACTAGCACTAACATCTTAATCTGGGTTCAAATTTATGCCCATAATTAAAGGAAGCAAAATTTGACTGGGGTACAAAATGGGAATTTCACATTCAATTTTAGATGTTTTTTATAATATATTCTAAAGAAACATATGCATTTACAATTTTTGTTACATTCTCACTTTGAAACAATATAATATCTAATATATATAGTCTTTCCAGAAGCCATCCAGCTATATAATATGAAAAATAGAGGCATTTATTGAAGAATATACAAGATATAAAAAAATATTGTGCATAGGACAGTAACACCTCAGTCCCCTTCAAAGTAGGCACCTTGGAACCTCATACAGTTCTCCTAATCACCATCAGCTGTCCCATCCTATTTTCCTGAATCTCATCAACAGTCTGAAATCTCTCCCCCTTCAAAGATAATTTTAGTTTTGGGAAAAGCCAGAAGTTACAGGGTGCCAAATCTGGGCTGTAAGGGAGCTGAGTCACCTGGGTGATTTGATGTTTCACCAGAACGCTCTGCACGAGACATGATTCATTAGTGGGTACATTGTTGTGATGAAGCTGCCAATCACCAGTTGTCTAGAACTGCAGCCTTCTGAATCATCCAAACAGTTTCCATGGAAGAATGTTCAAGCTTTATGTGTCTAACATTTAAGATCTAGTGTCTTAGTAACCTTCAAGTGTACAGCACAATATTGTAACTATAATCACCATGCTGTACATTACATACCCCAAAGTTATTTATCTTATAACTGAAAATTTGTATCCTTTGACCATCTTCAACCATTTCTCTCACTCCACTGGCAAGTACCCCTATCAACTCTCTGTTGTTCTAAGTTCAGTTTTTAAAAATCCTTCATATAAGTGAGACCATACAGCACTTGTCTTTGTCTTATTTCACTTAGCATAATGCCCTCAGGTTTCATCCATGTTGTTATAAATGGAAGAATTTCATTCTTTATTATGGCTAACTATTCCATTATATATATATATATAAATTTTATTTATCTATCTTTTGATGGATATCTTTTGATGGACATTTAAGTTGTTTCCATGTCTTGGCTATTGCAAATAATGTTGCAATTGAACATGGAAGTACAAATATCTCTTCAAGACAGTGATTTTATTTCCTTTGGAAAAATACCCAGAAATGAGATTACTAGATCATATGATAATTCAGTTTTTAATTTTTAAAAGGACCATTATATTGTTTTCCATAGTGGCTATACCAATTCACACTCCCACTAACAGTATAAAAGTGTTCCCTTTTGCCCACATCTTCACCAGCATTTATCTATTTCTGTTTTTGATAATAGCCATATTCACATGTGTGAGGTAATATCTCATTGTGAATACAATTTGTGAATTGCTTTGAAAAATACTTATTCAGTTCATTTGTCATTTTTTGTTTTATCTTTATTTTATTTATTTTCAAGCATATTTTATTGATTATGTTATTACAGTTGTCTCATTTTTCCCTTTATTCCCCTCCATCCTGCACTGTCACTCCCACTAACATCACTTCCTCTTAGTTTCTGTCCATGGTTCATAGATATAAGTTCTTTGGCTTCTCCATTTCCTATACTATTCTTAACTTCCTCCTTTCTATTCTGTACCTACTAATTATGCTTCTTATTCCCTGTACCTTTTCCCCCATTCTCCTCCCTCTACCCACTGACAACCCTCCATGTGATCTCCATTTTTGTGATTCTGTTCCTGTTGTACTTGTTTGCTTAGTTTCTTTTTGTTTTTGTTTTAGGTTCAGTTGTTGATACTTGTGAATTTGTTATCAGTTTAATGTTCATATTTTTGATCATCTTCTTTTTCTTAGGTAAGTCCTTTTAACATTTCATATGATCAGGGCTCAGCAATGATGAAATCCTTTAACTTGACCTTATCTGGGAAGCACTTTATTTACCCTTCCATTCCAAATGAGAGCTTTGCAGGACAGAGTAACCTTGGATGTAGGTCCTTGCCTTTAATGACATTGAGTACTTCTTTCCAGCCCTTTCTTGCCTGCAAGGTTTCTTTTGAGAAATCAGCTGATAGTCTTATGGGAACTCTTTTGTAGGTAACTTGTCTCCTTTTCTCTTGCTGCTTTTAAGATTTTCTCCTTGTCTTTAATCTTGGCTAATGTAATTATGATGTGCCTTGGTGTGTGTTTCCTTGGGTCCAACTTCTTTGGGCCTATCTGAGCTTCCTGTACTTCCTGGAAGTCTATTTCCTTTACCTCATTGGAGAAGTTCTTCATTCTGTTTTCAAATAAGTTTTCAATTTCTTGCTCTTAGTCTTCTCCTTCTGGCACCCCTGTGATTCGGATGTTGGAACCTTTAAAGTCGTCCCAGAGGTTCCTCGGCCTCTTCTCATTTTTTTCTGAATTCTTATTTCTTCATTCTGTTTTGGTTGAATGTTTAACCAAAGGAATGAAAATTCTTCCTTCTGCTCCAAATCATTGATTGGAGTCCTGGTTTCCTTGCCATCACTGTTGGTTCCCTGTATATTATTCTTTATTTCACTTTGCATAACCTTTACTTTTTCCTCTATTTTGTGACAATATTCAACCATTTGTGTGAGCATCCTGATGAGCAGTGTTTTGAACTCTGCATGTGATAGGTTGGCTATTTCTTCATCACTTAGTTTTGTTTTTGGAGCTTTTATATGTTCTTTCAGTTGGGCCATATTTTTTTGTCTTGGTGTGCCTGTTATTTTGCAAGGTCAGGAGCCTTAGGTATTCACCAAGGCAGGGGCAAACCATGTGGCTGTATTGCTCTCTGCATGTGGGGGAGGAGCTGAGAGGTAACAATGACACTTATTCAGCTCTCAGCTGGCTTTCAGTCACTTCCCCCACTACTCACAAGCAAATTGGGCCCTTCTGGTGCTGTTTCCCAGGTGGGCACCTTTGTGAATATTCTAGGACCCTGTGGGCCTCTCCAACAAACTCTCCTGTGAGGTTGGGTTTTCTACCACCACTACAAGCCCCACAGGTTTTTATAGCCAGTTTTTGAGGCTTTATTTCCCCAGACTGGATCCCTGGGTTGTGTAGTCCATCTCACTCCCCAGTTGTTCCTCCTGGTTTATCCACATGCAAATATGGGAACACCTAGTCCAACAGCTGCTGCCTTGCCTGCCCCATCCTCCAGCTGCTGCCTTACCACACATCCTATGTACCCTGGCTGCCTGTCTCTGCCATTCCTACCAATCAGAATGAATATTTCTTCTTTAACTCCTTGGTTATCAGACCTCCATACATTTTTTTTTTGACCTTTCTGGTTATTTTTTTGTTTTTAAATTTGCCATTGTCCTTTGGTTGTGGGAGTAAGCAAAATGTATCTATTTATACTTCCATCTTGGTCAAAAGTCCTCCTTTGTCCATTTAAAAAAATGTTTTTCTTTTATTGAGTGATATGAGCTAAGTGCTGTTTTCTGTAAGCCTTGTCATCATTCTTAGTGTCTATTTGATCCCTACTTGTTGAGTTCCACAGATTCCTCCAGTGATCCCCGTGAGTCAAGACTTGAGTGGGCTTCCTAGGAATGGTCTTTCAGTACTAGGGGAGCTGAATGTCCACCTTACACTCTTTTTTCCCCACAGGAGAATCCATAACCTCAGTGTAAACCTCTCAGTGCAACACTGTACCTCCATGGGGGAAGGGTCATGTGGTCAAAGTGAAGCTGCTCTTCTTTTTTTTTTTAGATTTTATTTATTTATTTTTAGAGAGGGAAGGGAGGGAGGGAGGGAGAGAGAGAGAGAGAGAGAGGCATCAATGTGTGGTTGCTGGGGGACATGGCCTGCAACCTAGGCATGTGCCCTGACTGGGAATCGAACCTGCGATGGCTGGTTCACAGCCCATGCTCAATCCACTGAGCTACACCAGCCAGGGCGAAGCTGCTCTTCTTACCCTTCTAGTACAGTCCTTCTCAGTTCTGTGGACCAGCAAGGAGCTTCAATTTCACTCCTGGGTTCTGGGAGTTTTACAATGGAGTCTTTTTTATGGACAGTTGTTTGTTGGCCTTCTTGTAAGGGGGGACCAAAATGATGAACAACTATGTTGTCATCACCTCAACAGTGGCTCTTTCTACAGCACTGGGAAGCTCAATCCCAGGAATGTTTGCATAAGAGACAGGCAAGCACAATATAGCACTGTACCATTCTGAAAACTATTTTAGCACAAAATTGTTTGAATTATAAATGGATGAATGGCTCCATGGGTCAGGGTATTTCATGCTTGTTTGATGAAGAAAACAGATCATCAAGTCTCAAGGCTTGCTGTTTTTCTTTGAGAAATTACTAGTTAGATAGTGAAGCTAAGAAAGTTTGTGATAATGTTCTATCAACTGGTAGTAATATGGTGAATTGAGAAACTTCAGGGTGACCTTTGATGGTTGGTTGGGGACAAGTGGGCTCATCTAGGACTTAGCCTGTATCACTGTTACTTGATTCACTTTCACCTGCATCACTCAGTGTGGAAAATATATCTGCTACAGGGACTTGACCTCAGGCTGCTCAAAATGCATACTTTTTCTGGTTTCCATGGAGATGCTTGCAGTGAGGCCAGCTCAGGTCATGTACAGGCTGTGTCTGGGGAGTGTATTAGAATTGTCTGTGACCAATTCCACTCTTCTTCCAGGACATAGCGTACATTGCTGTTCTTTGGTGCTAAAATATTTGAGGTCATGGAAAAGACCAAAGCATATGTCTGTTTTTGAAATGGCCAATCCCCTTCTGAATTGAAAGAGAACACTAGTCAGAATAGAGACATGGAGCAGGAAGATTGAGAGCTGGAAATTAAGGTAAATTTGGTTACAAACTGAAAAAACTAAGCAGTAGAGGAGATACAGACTGTAAGTGGCAGTGTGAGCAATAAAGTACCTAGAGGCTTAGTGAGCAAGGAGGCCAGCCAGTCTGGGTTGCCTCAGAGACACTTACTGCCCAGTGAAGAAAAGAACATTTAGGGCAATGCATGTGTTCTATCTTTAAGATGAGAAGGGAAGCTTTCAAGGGGCATAAGCTATACCCTCAGGGAGTGAGAAGAAAGGGGGGAGCTCCATGTATTTGGGGTAAATACTCAACTCACAAGAGCAATTTGGAATGATATAGAATGGAAATAGTGGAAAACTGTGTTCTGAAATTCAGTGATACTCCTGCAAGTCTGTTATGTTTGATATCTTCTATTTCCCAGCATGATCTTCAGTAAAACCCTTAAAAAGAAAGGATACTGTTTTTGAGGAAGGAAGAAACTGCTGTATCTCTGGCCATGCTTGGAGGGGAGGCAGTAGAACTCTAAGCATGTAAGTGAGAAATAGAAGCCATGGGGAAAGAGATGGTGAGAGACAGAGAGGGAGATAGAAGAGAAAGAGAGAGGAGATGGAGAGGGAGAGGGAGAGGGAGAGGGAGAGGGAGAGGGAGAGAGAGAGAGAGAGAGAGAGAGAGAGAGAGAGAGAGAGAGAGAGAGAGAGAGAGAACAGACTAAGTACCACACACTGTTTAACCAAAGAAGGAAATGTAGCCCGGGGTTGTTGATCAGGTAAGAGACCTTATGAGACCACCTTACAGTTGATTAATAGACAAACCATGAGACCAAGCTACTACAAAAAATATAGGAGTCAATCGGGAACTAATTTTTATGAGCACAGAATGAAGTGTCCTTTTTAGGATGGCTTATCTAATAGCTCTATGTGAAATCAAACACTAATGTGAAGCCAAATATCTTCATATTTGTTAATTCATTGAATCCCAACACTAATTCTTAGAAATGGGTACTGTATTCATAGTCTCACCTTAGATATGAGAAAAATGTGAGTCTCCAGTAAGTTAATTGATTAAGTATATGTGATATAATTAATAAGTGATGTCAGAGGAAACCAATTTTATTTATTTATATTTTATAATATTTTTTTCTGTTACCAATTATCCCCCTTATTCTCTAAGCATTTTCTTCTGTATTTCTGATTGAGCTCTGTCAGGTGTTTTGTTTGTTTATTTATTTTCATTTGAGAGAGAGAGAAAGTGAGGGAGAGAGAGTGGGAGAGCAACATCAATGTGAGAGAGAAATATCAATTGGCTGCTTCTTGTATGCACCCCAACCAGGGAACAAACCCACAACTTAAGCATGTGACCTAACCAGGAATTGAACCCATGACCTTTCAGTTTACGGGATGGCACTCCAGCCAACTGAGCCACACCGGCCAGGGCAAGAGCTCTGTCATTTTGACCACTGCTTCCTCATTTTGACCTCTGTAAAATATTTCAAATGAAAAAGATACATTTAATAAAGAGGTGTTTCAACTGGTATAGGTAGGCAGGCTGACCACCTAAACAGTTTAAGACCTTGCCTTGCACCCCAGATTCAATGATGGGTGCTGATTTTCTCTGTGGCCTCCAGCTTCCCTCATTGACCATAGTTTAAACTATTCATTGCCACATCTCATTAGATCCAGACAAGGCACAGAACTCTAGAAACTAAATATTCTGGTTCTCCTGGATGTGAATTCTTCTGGATTCACTCTAAACTCGTATGGAGTACTTGTGGATGTAAAGCCTTGTTGGACACCCATCTTGGGTAACTTAGGTAAACTTGAAGTTGTTATTGTGCATGCTACTGTGATATCTAGAATAATGAAGTAGACACCCTCTCCATAGCTCCTAATTAATCAGAAATATTAGATCTTAGATATTAGATCTTAGATATTAGAAATATTAGATCTTAGATCTAATATTAGATTAATATTCCTGAGATCTGATGTGGAAACAGTTAAAATTAGCTCATAAACAAGGGATTAGAATAGGATATCATGGTAGAGGCATGGACATGGATGCAAGTTGGGAAAAAGTATTTAGGAAGTAATGAAGCAGGTTGCCATGTTAATGCATGTGTAGTGTAGTGAATACTATATGTGCTATTCATTTACTTCATTTTCCTTCTCAGGATCAAGGCATTTATTACTCCTGATGCCAGTATTCTTGCATGTTGTTAACTCATAGCTGAATTCCTCATCAAAAATTGTCTTTAGACAAATAGAGCTACCTGTTTTAATATTATGACTTCTTTTTCTGGAGCAGCCTATATCCATTGACTTGTTGAAGTAGAAGTATATAGGCCCAGTTCCCTTGCCTCAGAGTATGTTAACTTTCCAAGTCCATCCCAGCTGTAGAGCTTTTTGTAAGATCGGTTGTACCCTTCATTGTGACTACAACACAGTTCAGCTCTTCTCTGTCCTCAGTCCTGCTTCCCTCACTCCTTCACAAGTGTTGCTAAGAGCAACCCCAGTAAATAGCCCACATGTACATGACCTTTTCATAATCTGCACTTTGGGGAACCTGCCTTGTGGGATGTAGTTCCATGTCTGGTTCTAGGAAGCAGCAATAAAATGAGATTTTTGTCTGGACATTTACTGGACATCTGACAAAGATGAAGCCATCAATGTGGGGAGCACTGACAGGCTATGTCATGCACTAGTTAAAACTTTTAGTGGTGGTAGTGGTAGTAAACTTGGATAGGATAGCAATGCAAGGCACATACTAATAGGTACAATATTTTCAATGTCTGAGAAATATGGGGGAAATGGTAAATATTAAGACTAAAAAATTGGATGACTGTTATTGGAGTTATTGATGTTTTGGAGAATGATAATGCAAATGTTTAAGCACTAATTTATGGCTAAATGTCCAAGCCAAGGATCCTCCTTAGCAGCATATAAAGGGACTTATCTCATTCATCTTGAGGACTGACAAAAACTGAAGAGCCCAGTGCTTAATTGTAAGAGTAACAGGGCAGAGAATGTTGGATTTTCAGTTCTGGCAAGTCTGTTATGCTAAGGTCAGAGACCTGATTCAAGAGTGAAACCCTGAGAAATGGTATATAGATATCAAGGTCAATATACACTTTTGTGCTGAATCTCAAGATTCCCCTGAACATTCTGAGTCTGCAGAAGTGATCCAATCCTCCATGTTAAAGGTTGATGTTTGTAGACAAGCACAGAAAGACAAGCTGTGATCACTTCCGCCATACCTAGAATCTACTCTCACCTCCTCTTCTTACCACAAGACCAATAACTAGCACTGATTACAATATAATCAAGATAGAGAATTAGTAAGCTATTGGCTTACTAATCCCAGTGGGATAGAGAAAGAATTATACCACAAACATTTTTAATACCTAGCCAACATGTATTGATAAGAGCAAGGAAAGTATGTATGGGCTGAGGGTACTGGATAAGGTGTAGGATGGAACATAAATTTAAATAAGGGAGATTTTTAAATTATAGGAGTACTTCCATGAAATAAAATTTAATATCTTGGCAAAGACCCCAAGGGACAGTGCTAAAATGGTGCTAGGTTAGATCTTAGTAGCTTGAACAAAGCAATGTGTAGTAAAAAGTTCTGAACTACTGTGGAAGAGTGAAAAAAGGAATCAAAATCTCACAGAAATGAGAATGCTAGAGTATAATACTCTAGAGTATATGTATTATCCAGGCTGGAAAATAACACATGATGATGTTTCTTAGAAAAAGCTTGAGAACATTTTATTAATCAAAACACAAAAAGTTGCACTGATGAGAGAGGGGCACCAGCACCAACGAGAAACTCAGTTGTGGCCTTCTTAAATAGTTCCAAAACAGAGTATATTATGTTGTTATGAAACTGGGCTTTGAAGTCTTTAGATACTTAAATAATAGAAGCCAGGTGGTGATGTTTAACTGTCAGGAGCAAAGTAGACGAAATTATCACAATGAGCTAAAAGGTTAGAATGGAAATATGACATCTGGACATTTATGGATATGGTTAATTTAATACAGTATCCCTAGGAGGCAAGAAAGATTGGCAGCCACCAAAGGCACTGCTAAGTCTATAAAGCAAAAGAAATCAAGGATAGATCATCAGGAGGCTGCAGAAGCCCCTCAATAATGGCAATCTTTTGCCCAGTTTCTGGATCTGAGTCAGTTTACAGACTCAAATCCACTGATTGAAGGGGGGTCGTTTCTAGAAGAAAGGACTCCAAAACATTACAGAAATTGTGTCATAATGATTTTAACAATTCTTCTCCAAAGTGGCCTATGACCATTTATTAGGGTATCTGCACATGAAGGAAAAAAAGGAATACCTAGATACTTCAAAGGCTGCTAGATGCAAAATCTGACTTGATATTGATTTTGAGATAATTGAAATATCTCCATGGAACACTTTAAGTGTGGGAACATATTGGGAACTAAGTATTGAATGGAGTATTTTTCCAAGTTTGACTTCTAATGAATCCACTGGCTCAAGACCCACTCAATGGCCATTTTCCTAGTCCTTAAATGTATAATTAGAATGGACATAGATAAAATAGGCAAAGATAGTAGTTGGAAGAACCACCACATTGGTCCTTTGGTAGGGTAAGAGTTATAATGGGGAAAGTCAATTAGAAGCCTTTGACCCTCCCCCACCTCAGCTTCAAAACTAAGATTTGAATAAAAAGAAATATTGTATACCTATGGAATGGTAAAGTTTAGTGTCAACCTTAAAAACCCAAAAGGTGCAAAGGTTGTGATTTCTATCATATATCCATTTAATCTACCAGTCTGGCTCCTACAAAAACACATGAAGGATGACTATGTATGAACTACTACAAACTTAAGCAACTAGTAACTCCAATTGCAGCTGCTGTAGCAAATATAATATCTTCACCACAGCAAATTAACACTACCTCAGGCACATAAATGGTCAATTATTTGGCTAATGCATTCATTTCTGTTCCTATCAATAGAGAGGATCAGAAATAGTTTGCATTCACTTAGGGGAAGACAGCAATATACATTTACAACCCTGCATTGAGCCAGAACATCTAGACATTCCACAAAACATCACGCTGTTTTTGCATACATATGAAATAATGTTGAAATGACTAGTATTTTTGAGACCTTGTTAAGACAAATGTACTGCAGAAACAAAAGATTAAGTACAACAGAAATGGAATTGGGATGTACCTATGAAGTTCTTTGCATTACATATTAATGCCCATCAGAAAACATACATTATGGAAGAGGAAATAAAACAACAAAGTTGATGAAATAAATTGACAGTCAGCCAGTCTCTTATTGGCCATACTCATCTAGCATAATGGGCTCATAAATGGTGTAGCCATTGTGGTAGGGATAGGCATCATTCATGGATCCAACAATATTGGCTTTCACTCACCTACACAAATGAAGCCACTTTACAAGGTACAATTAGTCCTCAACATGAGCCATTGTTGGTATTCTAACATACAGTGATCCCTCACCTATCAAGGGAGGTACATTCCAGAGACCCCCGCAATAGGTGAAAATACACAAAGTAGTGGGGTTATATTTATTTTATTATTTGTGTATATTTTAAGGCTTTATAAACCCTTCCCACACTCCTATAAACCTTTCTTACTCTCTTATTAACCTTTCCCATACTCTTATAAAGACTTCATATGCCCTTAAACACTTTGTACACTCTTAAACCTATGTAATTTTAACAACATATAAAATTCTATATGGGTACTCACCAGTGAAGTATATAGTCATCCCTTGCTATATCACAGTTCACTTATCGTGGGCTTTAACCCACAATAAGTGATATGACAAGATATGACAATGGGCACATGACCATGACATCTACTAGAAATGTCATATACTCTACCACATAGAAACTGCTGGACTCCTACAGTGGTAGAATGGCCAGCTGAAGACACACCTGTAAGGTGAAACTGTGTATAATACCTTGCAAATATAGGACCCTATCTATCAGAACCCTAAACAAATTATCATAATAGGGTGCTGTGTCCAAAAAAGGTACAGTGTATGGGTCTGGGAACTAGGGCGTGTGTGTGTGTGTGTGTGTGTGTGTGTGTGTGTGTGTGAATTAGGGACACTCATATCAGTACTCCCAAGTAACCACATATAAACAGTGTTTTTCAACATCCTGACAGGGGAAATTGTTTCTGACTATGAAGAAAAGATGGGGCTGCTTTTGTACAGTAGAAGGGGCAAGGAAGAATATGTTTGACAGTCAGATAATCCATTGGGGTGTTTTTTAGTATTTTTTCACCCAATTTAAAACTCAACTTTATTGAGTTAAAATGTATAGGCAACAAATAAACCCATTTTAAATATCCAGTTTTATGAGTTTTGACAAATGTATGCAACTATGTAATGATCACAACCAAAATGTAGAATCAATAACTTCTGACTGTGAAAACCACCAGGGATTGTGACTGAGTGAGATGGAAATCTGCTAGAGTACCAGGTGTTCCACTTAAAAGGCCTTCACATGGGCTTACTCAGTGATGGACTTACTCACTCTGAGTCCCAGCACTGAGGCAGCAGCTCAAAAAGTGTCATACAGGGAAGACTGAACTGTCAGGCTTTAGAGTGGGGCCTGGATTGGCAGCTTTCTCCCAGACAGAAGTGCTGGCAGAAGCCATTCTTTCTATGTTGCGTCCTCACCCCACCCAACTGTAGGTGACACAGGTGCCATTTCTGAGTCTTCATTACCCTGGTTATAACTGTTTTCCTTTCCCTGGCCATTCCCTGAGACCCTAACTCACCCAAATTGCAGGCCCACCCAAGCCATTTCCAATGACTTTTCCATAAAAATGGCCTGTCTTGGCTCATGCTGTGAACTTTTCTAAAACCTCTCAAAGATTTACAAAACAAAAAAGCAAACAGCATCTGATTTCAGTGTTCCCCTCCAATTTGCAAAGCAGCCCCAAGCCCAGGAATTGAGATAGCCAGCTTTAATTAACAGCTTAGGCTTGCCCAGGCACCTCCAAGCCCAGTACAAGTGTCAACCATCTGCACATCACTTTGTAGCTCAGACCAAATGGTGACAGGCATGGCACAGGCAGTGACTAATGTTAGCCTCTATCAAAGCCCCTCCCAAGAGAACTCAGAACCAACAAACCTGGTGGCCAACTTCAGACCACACCAGAGCACCACCCAACCACTTCCACAAATGACACAAAGAGCCAGAACTAGAACCAAGTAAAGTTACTCCAGCTGCATGATGTCAGCTCCTGCATAAGAGCTCCTTTATTATACTCATGGCCAGTACTTGCAGCCAACTTTCCTGGGAGTAAATCTCCCCATTGACCTGCCAACAGAAATCAAGGTTCAACTATAACAGAAGGGCACTTGCAACCTATACATGGGACACAACTGAAGCACCTGGCTCAGTGAACATAGAGACTGTGCCACTGGATCCCACAGGAACCTTACTATATAAAGCCACTCTATGCAGCCATGAAACATAGCAGCTCTACTTAATACACAGAAACAAATACGAGGAGGAAACCAAAATGATGAGACAAAAAATGTCTCAAATAAAAGAACAGAATAAAACTCTAGAGAAAGAACTAAACAAAATGGAGACAACTTACCAGATGCAAGGTTTAAAACATTGATTATAAGGATGCTCAATGAACTTAGGGGAAGAATAGATGATCTCAGTGAGGTCTTCAACAAAAAGATAGGAAATATAAAGATAAACATAGAAAACAAAAAAATCAGTCAGAAATGAAGAATGAAGTAACTGAAACAAAGCATACATTGGAGAGAATTAACATTAGATTATGTGAAACAGAAGATCAAATCAGTAATTTGGAAGAGAAGGTAGCAGAAAACACACAACCAAAATAGTAAAAAGAAAAAAAAGAATCCAAAAAACTGAGTAAAGTTTATGGGACCTCTGAGACAGTATCAAACATATCAATGCTTGAATCATATGGGGTGCCAGAAGAAGAAGAGAGAGAGTGCAAGAAATTGAAACCCTATTAGAAAAAAGAATAGCAGAACACTTTATTAACCTGGTGAAGGAAATTGACATACAAGTGCAGAAATTGACAGAAAGTTCCAAAAAAGATAAACTCAAAGAGGGCCACAGCAAGACACATCATAAATAAAATGGCAAAGGTAAGACAGAAAGAGAGAATCTTAAAAGCAGTGAGAGAAAAGCGGTTGGTTACGTACAAGGAACTCTGATAACACTGTCAGCTGCCAACAGAAATATTTAAGGCCAGAAGGGATTGGCATGAAATATTCAAAGTGATGAAAAGTACAACCAAGATTACTCTACCCAGCAAGGTTATCACTGAAAATCGAAGGTGAAATAGAAAGCTTCACAGACAAGAAAAAGCTAAAGGAGTTTATTACCACCAAACAAGTATTATAAGAAATGTTAAACCAACTTTTTTAAGGAGAAAAAAGGTTAAAAATATGAATAATAAAATGGCAACAACTAAACACCTACCAACAATTTAAATATAAATGGATTAAATACTTCAATCAAAAGACATGCAGTGACAAAATGCATGTGGAAAAAAGACCCATACCTATGGTACCTACAAGTGACCCACTTCATGTTGAAAGACACACAGAGAAAACTAAAAGTGTGGGAAAAGGTGTATCACTAAATTGGGAAAAACAACAAAAAATTTAGGTAGCAATAGAGTGGAACCTCAGTTCTTCAACATAATTCATTCTGGATAGCTGTTTGAGAAGTAATTTGTTCAAAATCTGAACCTTTTTTTTCCTATTACAAATACTGTATCAGCATGAAAAGAAGCAACCAAAGTTTTGTTTGACAACTGAGATATTTTTTTCCATGAACAATTTGGTAATTGAGTTGTTTGAATTGGTAAACACTTGAGAGCCAAGGTTTGACTGTACTTATAAAGACAAAAGACTTTAAACTGAAGGCTATAACAAGAGTCAAAGTAAAATGAAGCAATTCTACTTATGAGTACTTATCTGAAGAAACTCAAAATACTAATTGGAAAATACATATGCATTCATATGTTCATTGTGGCATTATTTACCATAGCCAAGATATGAAAACAATGGAAGTGTAAATCAATAAACAAATGGATAAAGAAAAAGTGGTACATACCAATGAGATACCACTTCACACTGGTAAGAATAGCCATCATAAGCAAATCAACAAACAACAATTGTTGGAGAGGATGTGGAAAAAAGGGAACCCTAGTTCACTGTTGGTGAGAATGCAGACTGGTATAACCACTATGGAAAACAGCATGGAATTTCCTCAGAAAACTAAAAATGGAACTGCCTTTTGACCCGGCAATACCACTGTTGGGATTATACCCTAAGAATCCTAGGACACCAATCCAAAATAACCTATGCACCACAATATTCATAGCAGCACAATTTACAATAGCCAAGTGTTGGAAGCAACCTAGGTGCCCATCAGTAAATGAATTGATCAAGAAACTATGGTACATTTACACAATGGAATTCTACACAGCAGAAAGAAAGAAGAAGCTCCTACCATTTGCGGCAGCATGGATGGAGCTGAAAAGAATTATGATAAGCAATATAAACCCTGGGGTGAAAGACAAATACCATATGATCTTACCTTTATGAGTAATCTAAATAACAAAACAAACAAACAAGGAAAATATAACCTAAGACACTGAGATAGAGAACAGGTTGACAGTGACCAGAGGGGAGAGGGGAGGGAATTTCAGTGGAAAATGGGAAGGGTTTACAGGAACAAATATAAAGGACACAGGGACAAAAACTAGGGGTGGGGAGTAGAAATGGGAGGAAGGTGGTGAAGGATGGGTGGGTGGCAACCTAGGTTTCCATTAGTAAATGAATGGATCAAAAAAATGGTACATTTACACAATGGAATTCTACACAGCAGAAAGAAAGAAGGAGCTCTACCCTTTGCGATAGCATGGATGGAGTTGGAAAGAATTATGATAAGCAAAATATGCCAGGGGGTGAAAGACAAATACCATATGGTCTCACCTTTAAGAGGAATGTAAACAACAAAACAAACAAACAAGCAAAATATAACCTAAGACACTGAAATAGAGAACAGGCTCACAGTGACCACAGGGGAGAGGGGAAGGAATTTCAGTGGAAAATGGTAAGGGTTTACAGGAACAAATATAAAGGACACATGGACAAAAACTAAGGGGGGTTGGAAATCAGAGGGAGGTGGTGAGGGATGGGCACGTGGGCTGGGATGGGGGTTAACGACAGAGAGTTGTACTTGAACAACGGTTAAAACAAAATTAAAAAAATGGTTAAAAACAAAATAAAAAATTCTGCATGACTAAAGATAACATTAGCAAAATGAATAGGGAACCAGTTGTATGGGAAAAACATATTTGCCATACCATAGGCAAGGGTTTGATCTTCAAAATATAGAAAGAGCTCACCTGACTCCATTCCAGGAACACAACCGAATTAGAAAATGAGCAAAGGACCTGGACAGGCACTTCTGTAAGGAGGACATACAGATGGTCCAGAGACACATGGAAATATGCCTAACATCACTAACCATCAGAAAGATGCAAATTGAAATCTCAATGAGATGCCACTAAACACTGGTCAGTATGGCCATTATTAACAAATCAACAAACAAGTGCTGGTGAGGTTGTGGAGAAAAGGGAATCCCAGTGCATTGTTGGTGGGAATGCAGACGGGTGTAGCCACTGTGGAAAACAGAATGGAATTTTCTCAAAAAAAAAAAAAAGATGGAACTGTCTTTTGACCCAGCAATTCTACTGCTGGGATTATACCCCAAGAACCCTGAATCACCAATTTCGAAAAACCTGTGCATGCCAATGTTCATAGTGGCATTATTTACAATAGCCAAGTGATGGAAGCAACCTAAGTGCCCATCACTAAATGAGTCTATAAAAAGCTGTGGTACATTTACACAATGAAATACTACACACCAGAAAGAAAGAAGGATCTCCTACACTCCACCTCAGCGTGGATGGAACTGAAGAGTATTATGCTAAGTGACAGAAGCCAGGTGGTGAGACAAATACCATATGATCTCACCTATCAGTGGAACCTAATTAACAAAACAAATAAATGGGCAAAATACAACCAGAAACATGAAAATAAAGATCAAACTGACAGTCGTCAGAGGGGAGGGGAGAGGGGAATAATGGGAGAAAGAAGTGGAAGTGGTAAGCAAAGGAACATGGGTAGAGGACTCAAGGCAGAGGCAATGAGGGGAGGGATTGACTGTGGGAGTGGGTGGGGGTGGGACAGGGGAAAGCAGCAGGGAAAAGGTGGGTGAACTCTAACTGAACAACAATAAAAAAAAGAAAATAATGGCAATGTTTAACAAGCACATGAAAATATACTCAATATCTTCAGTCATTAGGGAAGTGCAAATTAAAAGCACATTGCTGAACAACTACATACCCCTTAAAATGACTAAAATTTAAAAAAAGCATGAAAACTATTGGTATTGGCAAGAACGTGGAGCAACTGAGACTGCCATGCATTGTGATAGGATTGTAAAATGGCACAGCCACTTCAGAAGAGAACTTGTCAACTTTTCATAAAATAAGCCAGGTGGTAAGGGACAAATAC
This sequence comes from Tonatia bakeri, assembly GCA_004024845.1. Classification (NCBI taxonomy): domain Eukaryota; kingdom Metazoa; phylum Chordata; class Mammalia; order Chiroptera; family Phyllostomidae; genus Tonatia; species Tonatia bakeri. The sequence goes on from PVIA01009237.1 coordinate 27,041, forward strand.
TATATGATCTCACCTTTAACTGGAAGCTAATCAACAAAACAAACAAGCAAGCAAAATATAACCAGAGACATTGAAATTAAGAACAATCTGACAGTAACCAGAGGGGAGGTGGGACGGGATAATGGGGGGAAGGGCAGAAGAGTTTTCAGGAACAACTATAAAGGACACATGGACAAAACCAAGGGGAGTTGGAAGTAAGGGAGGGAGGTGGGGATGGTTAGGGTGGGAGGGAGTCCTGGGGGGTAAATGCACACAAGTGTAATTGAACGATAAAATAATAAAATAATTAATTTAAAATAGCTTCTTATAAAATAACATGCATCTACCTTTTGACCTAGCAATTTACCCTCTAGGTATTTACCCAAGAGAAAAGGAAACATATGTCCACACAATAAATTGCACACAAATATTTATAACAGCTTTGTTGAACATATTCAAAATGTAGAAACACCCTGAATTTCTATTAACAGCTGGATTGACAAAAAGTATATATATTGTGTGTGTGTATATATATTTATATATATACAATATTTAAATATTTATATATATAATGGAGTACTACTTGGCAATGAAAAATTAAAGCTACAGTTATATGTAAGAACATGGGGCAAATCTCAAAGATATCATATTATGAAACATAGATAAAAGGAGTATATAGTGTATACTTTTATATGAAACTCCAGAAACAACAAATATACTCTAGGTGACAAAAGCAGTTTCATGGTTGCCTGAGGACTTGAGTAGGGAGCTAGCTGGTTGACTGGAAGAGGTACTAGAGAACTTTTTGGTGTAAATTAAAATATTTGATATTTTTGTTGTGTTGGTTGTCACTTACAGGTGGTATATAAACTGTTCAGAACTCGTAATAAAATGTATTCAAAATAGGTGAATTTTATTGTATGTAAATTATATCTTTAAAAATATTTTTTGAAATAAACTATGCTTTGACAAATGATCTGAGTAGTCCTGACTTAATAGTTGTGGTCAGAAGCTTATTGCCATGAGGCTGACTTAATTCTGGGAAGAGGCAGAATTCTCCATTTTATATAAGACTAGTACAAGGGCCTAATGAACTTCTGCCATAAATTGTTACCTATATGTTATTAAAAGAACTTGGCCTTAGGCTTAGAGAATCAATTCAAGTGGTTGACATAATCATGGGCCCCAGACCCCAAGTTAATAATTTTTTAAAATATTTTATTTATTTATTTTTAGAGAGATGGGAAGGGAAGGAGAAAGAGATGGAGAGAAAGACTAATGTGTGATTGCTTCTCACGTGCCCCATACTGGTAACCTGGTCCGCAACTCATGCATGTGCCCTGACTGGGAATTGAACTGTCGATCTTTTGTTTGCAGGCCCACACTCAATCTACTGAGCTACAGCAATCAGGGACCAAGTTAATCATTTTTACATGCAGTTTTGCCTTTACTTCTGAAAATACCTTCTGGTAAGTGGCATACTTGTCTGAAATCTCAGGTAAGGAAGTGACAGGTCATATAGGATCATACAGGGCATAACTAGAACTTAAAGCAGAAATCCAAAAGAAGATAAAGAGCATAGGTTTTCTTAGGATATAGGGAGGGATTTGGAGCTCCATCTGTAAAGGCAATAGATGAGCAGTAACACACTGATAATACTGGTTTTCCCTCCATGTTTTCTCATGAGCATGTCAATTCAATTATTTCTATTCATCTCAAGATGAATTATCTAAAAGAGTATCCATTTAAACTAGGATGACCTTGGAATCTAGTTACGACTGGAAAGGCCAGAGAGTACTATCCAGAATTCAATGTCATGAAATGTTCTCCATACTGCCTTTTGCAGATGGAGAGTGAATCTCCTACTTTCACCCTGAGATCCTGTTTGTTATACCAAGAAGTTTTCAGTGGTGGAAGTGGTACCTGTGGACCAAGTGGTTAGTCTTGCTTTGGTACTTATTCAGAGATGAGTGTGACCAGGAGGCCTGTGGCATGCATTCCTCTATTCCCCTAGTTTCACACATCCGTATTAACATTGTGAGAAAAAACAATGGGATTTTGATTAATCCATCTTGTACTTTACTCTGAGACTTACTGAGAACCCAGACTGTAGGGCCTATTCTTTCTATTCAACAAATAACACTATAGGCTATGTCCTAACTGGCAGGGCTTGCCTGAATCTCTTCATGTCCTACCAGAATTTAAAGTAGCTAGAATTATTTCTAGTTTGGGTTTGTATATTGCTAGTGAATTTCCCCAGAAGTGAGAGTGATGGTGGTTGAAAACAAAGGTTCTTAACTACTTTCTTTGCCCCTGAATGCATCATGGTGAGCACTGGAGGGCACCCTTGTGCTGTTAGATGTTGAGTTGTGAGTATCAGAAGAGTGGGATGCAAAAAATTTTAACCAGTCATCTGATCTATGTGCCACTAGGGCCCAGGTTGGGTTAGGGATCATGAAGAAAAAGGTTAAATACTGATTAGGAATTGAATCAAAGGTGGCCTCTTTAGGCAGAGCTAACTAGGCCATGGGCATTAAAGGAACCAACTGAAAGAGACATATGTACTTTCAACTATCCTCTGTTTGCAGATTCCCAAATCTAAATTTCCAGATTGTTCATCTGAGATTCAGATATATATCTAACCAGTTACTGGATATACAAGTATAGCCACTTAAATATATGTCAGATACTTTAAACTCACAGTTTCCAAAATGGGACTTTTATTTTCCTTACTCTCCTTGCCATCCACTCTCCTCACTCTCATCCCATTCCAGAACTTCACCCACCATCCCCCATCTCTCCCTCATAGACTTGCTCATTTTCCAGTATTCTCCTCTCAGTAAATAGATATTGTTAGCTATTTTCCCCAGCATCTTTCTTAAAAAGTACAAGTGACAGATCAATAAAAAGCTGTGGAAGAGATTAACCTGCCTGACTTTTAACATTCCATGCTGGAAACACTTTGCCTAACCAATAGAAATTAAATAATGATGATGATATTAGACTGAAAATGGTACTCCCTCCTCTCTGGCTTTATGAACAAGCTCCTGGGGGCCCAGTTATTCTCCCATTTGGACTTTTAAGTAGACACACAGTGAATTGCTATATTCAAAAGACTAAAGATGAAAGCATATTTTGCCATTTCAATTACAGTGCCAAACCCTTTGTTTTATGTAGAGTTCCAGATATATTTTAGTATTTCTTGAATAATATTCCATATGACCTCCTAAAATTGAGACAAAAGTTATGGTTGAATGACATACTCAAACTTTCATGCATAGCCTCACACTACCTTATATGCCAGTTGGTCTCATCTAGTTTGTATTAGAGTAATCAATTTTATTCTACCATTAGAAGTAAGTCCTCTAGTGTTCACATAGTTGAGTTACTGGGGTCCAGATACTCAAGGCAATGTATACAGAAAATGCTGACAAATGTTTGATTATTCTAGAGTGGAAGTGCTATGCAAATTCATAGATATTAGTGGCTATTTAACTTTGGCAAACAAGAGGGTCACATGATTCTGCCCAGAGTGAGGATAGAGAATCACACTCAGTGGAAACTCACTGCTTTAGTTTCTATAGGACACTGCCTTGTTTTTGCTTGCTACTTACTATTTACACACATGCATGCAAATATACACACATATACAAACACACATGTGGATATCAGAAAAGCTATAAGGTTCCATTTTATAGTGAAAAACAACCATAAGGTTGTGTTTGGGTTGTTTACTAGAGTGCATAAATGCTTAAAATTCACCACTATTTCCAGGTTCTTTGCATTTTATACTATCAGGAGATGAAATGAAATAATCTGTCCTAGAAGAATACTAAGCAGTGATAGTCTAGCCTTGATATACCTCAAGGGCAAAGAAACATGGGGGGCCTATAGGAAAGCAAGACAAACTTTCTCAGGACTACAGTGGAGACACTCCTTGTCATAGTTTACCTGGCCTTGCTCCTGAGAGTAGCCTTGTGGATTGTTTTTTGGTTGTTGCTTTCAGAATATATTAAAATTACTACAAGAGTCTATTTTAATCTTATATCCCATAAGCTGCTCTTCAAATAGTAAGATGACTTGGCCCTGCTGTCATAACTCTCCTTGAAATCTGGAGGCTAACAGAATGTCTGCCTGCTTTTCCTATTTTGTTGCTTAAAACTCCTTGCTCTTTCTATTTTAGCCAAGCAGACTCTTCACACTTTTTAAAGGTCTCTATCATGTGGACATTTTTCTTTATGACAGCAGTTTTGTGTATATTTGATGGAGAGATGAGGTTAGGATCAGTAATTGATAGATCACTTTTCTTCCCTCTGCACAACTTCATTTTACCCCAAGTCTGGGAAATCGCAAGTGGTTCCACGGTACAATGAAGAAAGCATGAGCATGGAGAATGCCATTTATGCAGTTTTAGCTTGAGCAAGGGGATAGTCTAGAATATTTGACTGATTGAGAACACTCAAGAGCACCTAATAAGGTTTTGTCAGAGGCTGCATAAACTTAATGCCTCAGGTCTGATGCTGAAGCAAAATTTTGGGACATAACCGATAGTTTGATCTCTTTTCATGCATAAATTGTTTTGTACCTCTAACTCAGGTTATCACTTAAAGTTAAGCCTTAGTTCTGGAAAAAGTAATTATTTTAAGCAACAATCTAGTGGATTCCCAAGGAAGGAACACCAAACATTTTATTTTTTTAAATTATGATCTGAGGAGAGCCACTATGTGGCAGGATTTCTGTCATTCACAGGGAGTAACTAGAGGTACAACCACATACCAAAGGTTATTTGAAGGGCAGTGTCTGTTGGCAGCCACCCAATTGTCAGATGTCATTTCAGGGACAGCTGATTATATGTAGTTAGGGGGGTCTTGCCTGTTAGGATTTTTTTTGAAGGAGCTCCTCAGATGATGGGATTTAAAGGGCTTTATTCAGTTGGTACTTTTGCAGGTAGTTGTGTGAGGCATGATTAGGAAAATATGAATATAGCATTCACAGATAACATAATGAGGTTTATTTGTACATACCATAAGGCCACTATTAAATACATGATTTTTAGAAGCCATCTTTGTGTGATATGATTTATCTGCCAGACAAATACAATATGATTTGAGGGACAACCTCTGCCATTGGTGTGAACCTAGTAATAACAATTGGCTCATTAGTGGATTAGGGGCATGGAGGGTCCTCTACACCATGTGACCTGAATCACGTAGGGTGCTTAAATCACCATGGCTTATTTAGTCATATTTGGGAGTCACCAATCTACAATATGACTTGGTGTGACTTCAGTGCAAAGAAGTCAGGAGCATTTTGTGACACTATGAAACTAGTTCTGTAGGGAGCATCAGAACCTGAAAAATGGACTACATGAACACAAAGAATAAAAAGAATACTAATGGTAACAAAAACAATGGAAATAGAACTAGCTACCATTACCAAAAATTTACTATGTACCAGTAAGTGGTCAAACTACTTACCTTCTATACATATTTCAGTATTTCCCTTAAATCTAATAAGAGCTATGAAAAATAGATAGATCCTCATTGTACAGAGAAAGAAATGAAGGCTAAATAAAGTTAACTGTGCCAAATCATGCAGATATTAGTGGTGAAGATGGATTTGGAACCCAGGACTGTTCCAAAGCCCATGTTTTCCCCCCATTAAACTGAGATAACTATAATTGAACAACAATAAAATAATTTAAAAAATTAAAAACTGTTCCAGTTTCCAGAATACTCTATAATCTTTGGATACTTTTACTACTAAACTTCTCCCCTTCAGCTTCTACAAGAAAAAGGATCACTTACCAGCCATAGAGTACAATAATAAAGAAGGACCTGTAGGAAGGAATATAACAATTTGTATAAATAAAAATCTTATTTAGTCACCAAGTTTTTTCAAACATATGCTCAACCAAATGTCTCTGTAGGTCTCCCTAATCCATTTCTTCCTCTCTGTGCACACTTCTGTGTAGGTCCTCTCATCTATATGATTGAAATAACTTCTCTATTTTTAAATTATATTTTACTGATTATGTTATTACAGTTGTCCCAATTTCTCCCCCTTTGATCCCCTCCATCCAGCACCCCCACCCCCTCAGGCAATCCCCCCATCATTGTTCAAGTCCATGGGTCATGCATATGAGTTAATTGACTACTCCATTTCCTACTGTACTTTACATCCCCATGGCTATTCTGTAACCATCTAGTTGTACCTAACCCCCTCACCTCTTCACCCATTCTCCCTCTCCCTCCTCCCATCTGGCAACCTCCCAGTAACTTCTTTTCTCTTGCTTTTGAGAATCTTTATCTTTACCCTTTGACCTTTTAATGATGGTATGTCTTAGAATGGGCCTCTTTGCAGCCATCATAATCGGGATTCTCTGTGCTTCCTGGACTTGCATGTCTATTTTCTTCACCAAATTAGGGAAGTTTTCTTTCATTATTTTTTTTTCAAATAGATTTTCAATTTCTTACTTTCTCTCTTCTCCTTCTGGCACCCCTATGAGGCAAGAATGTTGGACCTCCTAAAGTTATCACAGAAGCTCTTTATACTATCCTCATTTTTTTATTCTTTTTTTCTTCTTGTTCTGCATGGTTGTTTTTTGCTTCCTTATGTTCCAAATCATTGATTTGATTCTCAGCTGCATCCATTCTACTATCGTTTTCCTGTAAATTGTTCTTTATTTCAATTAGTGTGTTCTTCATTTCTGACTGTGTCATTTTTAGGTTGCTGAGGTCTTCACTAAGTTCCTTGAGCGTCCTCATAAGCAGTGTTTTGAACTCTGCATCTGATACATTGCTTATCTCCATTTTGTTTAGCTCTTTTTCTGAAGTTTTGATTTGTTTTTTCATTTGGGCCATGTTTCTTTGTCTCCTCATTTTGGCAGCTTCCCTGTGTTTGTTTTATGTATTAAGTAGAGCTGCTTTGACTCTGTGTCTTGGTAGTATGGCCTAATGTTGTAGGTGTCCTATAGGGTTCAGTGGCACAGCATCCCCTATCACCCAAGCTGGATACCCATGGTGTGCCTTTCATGTGGGTTCAGTATACCCTCCTCTTGTAGTTGAGCCTTGGTTGCTCTTGGCAGATCAATAAGAGGGGTTTACCTGGGCCAGTCTTCTGCAAGAATTGGCTGTGACTACTGACCACAAAGCTCAACCCTCCATAGAGGACCAGCTGTGCAGGGGCAGGGTGGTGGTGCTCTGTATGGTCTATAGCTGTCCATTGGGTGTGTTGGTCCTAGGGTTTCCTGGGTGGTGCAGGCCCAAGTCAGGCCCTACCTGTGTTTTGCTGGTGGCCACCCCACATGAACTATAAAGCCATCTTAGATGGCTGCTACCTGTGCTGGGATTGGAGAGTTCCAGGTGAAGCCAAGCTGTGACTATAATCTGGCTTCCACTAGGGCTCCCTGAAGCCAGCTGTTGCTTGTTTGATAGAATTTAGGAGCCAATACCAGACAATCTTATGGAAAAGCAGCTTGGGTGGGCTGTAAATTGAGTGGGGTCGATCTTTGTACATCTCCAAGGTGGATCACACAGTGTTAACCAGGTTGATGGAGTCTCAGATATGGCACCAGCCTACTGGATCTGTGGGGGGAGGGCTCAACAAAGGGACAATGGCCTCTGCCACCCTGATGTCAGGCACTTAAATTTTTCCCTGTATACCACTGGTGTCTTTCAAGCTGCCACCCTGGTGCTGGAGCTCAGAGGGAGTGAGTCTGAGTAGGTGAGTCTGTGTGTGGGTTCCCCAAGAAGAACTGCTTAGGACACCAGCAGCCTCCTCCACTGACTCAATATCCACTGGTTTTCACAGCCAGAAGTTGTGGGGCATATCTTCCTGGCACTGGAATCCTAGTCTGGCGGTCCTGGTGTGGGTCTGGGACTCCTTGCTCCCAAGATATCACTCATGAATTTTTATCCTCATGGGTGTGGGGCCAGCACATTCTACATCTGTGTCCTCCTACCAGTATGGATGAATGTGGTTTCTTCAATTCCATAGTTGTCAGACTTCCATTCAACTCGATTTCTGATGTTCCTGACTGATGGTTGGTTCATATTTTAGATGTGATTTTGATGTGGCTGTGGGAAGAGGTGATCCATGTCCGCCTATGTTGCCATCTTGACTGGATTACCTCTGAAATAACTTCTTAAATGACCTCTCTGTCTCTAATATCTACTCCTTTTCCACCCTTTACAGATATTTCCTAGTGACATTTTCAAAACACAGGTCTGATTAAGTCATTCTCATGCTCAAAAACCTCCAATGGATCTGTATTGCCAAAGGAATGTGAGAGTATCAATTATTAAGTCCCTGATTAATTTTTCCATGCTCACATACTATGCTTTCAGCCATAGCAAACTCCTGTCATTTCCAAACACAATATATTTTCTTAAGACATTGAAATTCATCTCTATCTCAATTTCACCTGAATTAATTCAACTCTTCTTCCATGTAGGCTGCTTAGTATTGTCAAAAATAAGATCTCATAGTTCTGTGTATTTATGCTTCTGTATATTTATGGTTTTCAAGCTCTCTTTGACCTTCTATTCTATCTGATAATCCGGCATTTTCCTAGAGTGCTCTCTTCTCCATTTCCCATAATAGCTTGTTGGAAACTCCAAGAGCCTCCTCCCAATTTTTTACTCCATCACTTCTTTCATTCTCAGTACTTGACCTCCCTACTACCCCGGAAAATAGAAATTATCAGGTAAGAACTCTTATACTTCCTGTCACTTCCTCCTACAAACATGCGTGTATTTGGCCCATCACTAACACCTTGCCTTCTGCCTCAGTGGACAGGTAGCCTCATGATTCCTAAAAAAGTCCTACTACTTGTGCTCTGGCTTTCATAATCTTTCATTTGCTGTAGTGTCAAAATATTGTCTTAGTTTTATTTTCTTTTTAACATCCCACTCCCTTTTTCTACTGACCCTTTTCCCTTATCCTATAAACATTTTCAGGTATTTCCTACTATGCTATCCTTTTGCTATCATTTTCTATCACAGCTCAAACTTTTGAATACTAGCTATAGTCTTCACTAATCAGGAACAGTCTGTATAAAAAAGAGGTAGAGATTTGAGAGCTAATATGTTTATATATGGGTGTATGTTGAGGGAAGGAATAAAATAGATATTAGGTAGAGATAGAGAAAGGAGTAAACAACAAAAGTAAAAGTGTAAGGGAAGCAAAAACAGCTGGGGTAAACTCGTGGTTAATGAAGGCAAATGACAATGTGGGTTTGCTAAATAAACATGTGCATGGCAAGAAAGAGACACACAAGAAAATAAATGCTACAGGTATCCTGAAGAAGGAGTTCAAAACACATAGTAGGAGGACTACAAAAGTGAGAAATCAAAATTTAGATCGATCAGAGAGGAGTAAGATCTTTTTGCTCCTTTCTCTCCTTTCGAATTTAACTCTTTCCTGTATCTGAACTATATACTTTTATTTTATGCCTCTGAGCAAGGAACTCCCACCAGCTTCCCTGCCAGAGAAAACTGCTGCATGTGCGTGGTTAGCTGATTCTACCTCTTGATTTTCAAAGGATATTGTTTCAGTAGTTATCTTCACTTTCCATGTTACCAATCTTGCCCTATATTTTCAATCCCTTCCATCCAATCCCTCCTTCCTCTCTCCCTCTCTCTTTTTCATCCTGATATGTACCAAACTTCAAACTCCTTTTAAGTGTACAATCATAGAGATTTTTCCGATTCTAAGAATATTTATCCTCTAACCCTGATAAATTCATGAACTATCTCATTTCTTATTTTCCCTTTATCACCAGACTTCACTGAAAAGTAGTCTACAATTGCTGCCTCCACTGCCTCACAGTCTGTCATCTAGTTTCTGCACCTCCCATTCTACTGAAATATCATATTTGAAGGTTTCTTAGGACTTCCCAATTGTCAAATCTAATGCTTCTTAAAACTCATCCCCCTTTGAATATCTGAAACATTTGGCGTTGGTAATCACCCCCTTCTGAATTCTTTCTCACTTTGGCTTCAATATTTTACCCTCTGCATTCTTCTTCTAATTCCTATACAATGCCCTTTATCTTTAACTTTCTTCCTTCTCTTTCTACCCTGTCAGGGTGGGTATTCTCCATGGGTACTCTTGATTTTTTCTTTGACTTTTGGCAAGGTGATTTAATTCACCCATACTATTTTAACTATCTTCTTCATGTGGTAGACTTTCAATCTTTATCTCTATTTCCAATTTCTCAGACCTACATATATCTATGTATTTGATAAACACCTTGATTTGGATGGTTTTTAATACTTTATGTTCAATTATATGCAAAGGTGAACCAATTTTATTTTGACCAAAGCCATCAGACCCCTGGTCCCTTTTTATTTTTATTCAGAGCATTGCTGTCTTTCTAGCCACCCAAATAAAATATTTTGGATTTATTTTTGATTCATAATCATTTACTCTTTCAATAAACACTTGAGAGTCTATGTTACTCCCGTTTGTAAATTCCAATGACTTACTCTTCACTACAGAATAAAATGTAAACTTCTTTTTTTTCCCCCTAATGCCTGGTCGTTTTCGTCCCTATGCATTTTTTTTAAGATTTTATTTATTTATTTTTAGAGAGGGAAGGGACAGAGAAATAGAGAGAGAGAGAGAGAAACATCAATGTGCGGTTGCTGGGGCCATGGCCTGCAACCCAGGCATGTGCCCTGATTGGGAATCGAACCTGTGATATTTTGATTTGCAGCCCGCGCTCAATCCACTGAGCTACACCAGCCAGGGCTAAAATGTAAACTTCTTATGCCAACAATATATTCTACTACATGCCCCTCAACTTACCTTTCATGATTTATGATACTTGCAGCTCATATTTCAGCCAAAAGAAACTAGTCATTTTGAAAATATACCCTATGATATTCATTTACACTTGTGTGCATGTTTTTATTACCATTTGGAATATGATCATACCCTACACCATATATTGCTTTTTAAAATCCTATCTATACTTTCAAACCTAGTTGAAATCCTTCTACTTTAAAGAAATAATTCACATTTGTTATTATCCACAAATAATTTATCTGTTTTGTCTATATCTATAACATTGTTGTTTGCTTATAGTACTTGTCCATTGTTTGAGGTTCTTGCTATTGAAAGGAGGAGGAGACTACAACAGAGAGGAGAATTTTTGCTAAAATACCATCATGTAAACATTTGAAAAATAGGAGATCTGAATTGGAAGATATGATCAAGGTTGTCAACTAAGGGGGTGGATTTGTAAATTAAGGATGCAGTGCCTTTCTTCATTCTTCATAAAATAGAGTGGTTTTGCAGTACAGAGATATTTCAATTACATCTAAGAAAAGGAAATAATGCCAGAGATTATTGGAAATTAACCAATTAAGATGAATACTTAGAAAATTATGTGCAAAAATATATACTTCAAAGATTATTTGGGAGTATATGCTAACACTTTATATTATGCTTATATAAAAGGGAAGTGATCCAGTAGAAGTGACAGACTTTATATGCAAGAAAGAGTAGAGGTCCAACATATAAAATGAAAGAACTTTTTTTGATCATGTAATGGCAATAGCTAAAATTAATTTCTTAAAAGCTTGGAAATTTGGCAGAGGTAAATAAAGAATGAGCAAATGCATAAGAGAAAGAATTGAAAAATAAGGAATAGTCAAGGGGAGAGAAGCCCAGCTTTCATTTCAAGCTGTTAGGATTGGTACAGATAAAAAAAAATAATTTGAAGAAAGCTCTCAAGGAAAGAAATGAAGCCAAATTCTTTGAAGAAAAAAAATGAATATTTTTGACTTTAGAAAAAAACTAATGGAGAGCACAGGGAAAGAATAAATTAGAACACAAATAAGGAAAACAAAAGAGCAAATGATAAATGCCTGCCATTAACTAAGAGAGTCTGGGTAACAGAAAGAAACAAATGCAAACAAAGCTACTAAAAATTCTTCAAAGAATTTTCTTAAGTGCAGGGAGAGAAGAAGGTTGTCATGTGTTTGAGAGAATATACAAATAGGTTAAGGTGACTTTAAGCCAGTTTTGAGAGTACTTTGTGGAGCTCTAATTCAGGAAAAGATACAAGCTAATATAAGTGTATGCAAAACAAACAGAAAATGAAATAGTGACTCAGCAAGAGACTTCACAGCTCATGTGAATGAGGATCATGAACAAGATATTGATGAGAAACTCTGAATCTGTTGAAGCACAGTGGAAAAGCTACAATTTTTGGTGTCACAGATTGGTTTTAGTTCTACTTCTATCACTTACCAGTTGTGAAACCTTAGACAAATATTTTCAGTTCCCAGATCCTTGAATTTCTCATCTGTAAAGTGAATTCACATTGTTGTGAAGCTCAAATGAGTCAATATTTGTGAAAATATCTTGAGCAAAATTTAGATATTATTCTAGGACTTTTTTTTGCATGGTCTTAGAAAACATTTATTGATGGGTTTCTTTCTTTTCCCCCATATTTATTGATGTATAATTGACATATAACCTTTTGTAAGTTTCAGGCATACAACATCATTATTTTAGGTATGTATAAAATGTAAAATGATTATATCTGTGGGTTTGTTTCTATGGTATACGGGATAAGAAGGAAATGATAGGTATTCTAAAACAAGGAGGGTTAATGATATTTGAGCAAAGAAAAACTTACAAACTGGATGTCATTGACATTACAATGAGTATTTTTAGAAATCTTTTTATTAAGGTTCATAATGTCACTATTCATGATGTGTAAGATGCAACAGTATGACTAAAGGAGCGGCAGGTGATCAGTGAACTTCAGAAATCATGCAAAAAGCCAGAGAACATTTATAATTTTTAAATACACACATTTTGTTTGAACAAAATGCAATTTTATATGGTATTCAAAGCTATTCTGAGTTAGAGAGGGGATGATAATATATGAATAAAACACAACCAGGTGACTTTGGACTGTATTTTCTCCATATCTCTGTTCTCATTGAATATTACAAAAGAAACACATGATATTGAGGATGAGATTACCCAACCCCTAAGCTCCCTTATTATATCTGTGTTAAAGATTCTGGTTCTGAGAAAATACACTTAGAATTTGAATGAGATTACTTGTAAAAATGAGAAAGGAAAGGATGCTCTAACAACCCAACTTTCTTACAAACCTCATTGCCACAGTCGTAGTTTGAGTTTGTATCATGTCTCAAATTATTGTTAGTAGCCCCTTAATTCGCCCTATGTCCAAAGTTATACTTCTTCAGTCAATTTTGCACGTGTTGTAAAAGTGAGCCTTTAAAAGCACAATTCTGAACATGTTATTGATCTGCTCAAAAATGTTCAATTGTCACCTACCACCTATAGCGGCATTCAGTAAACATTTTTTTTTCATAAAGGTCAGATAGAAAATATTTTAGGCTTTGCAGGCCACACACAGTCTTTGTTGAATAATCTTGTTAGTTTTTTTTACATTCATTAAAAATTTAAGAAATATTCTTAATCTCATGGGCTGTGCAAGTCAAGGGCTAGACTTGACCCTTGAAGCTATAGTTTGTTGACCTATAGAATAAATTAGGTGCAAGCTCTTTAATGAGGCATGACAGTTTCCCCATAATCTGGACTACCACCTTCTTCTCAAGTCTTGTATATTGCAAAACACTTCCCACACCCTCTACTGTGGGAATTGAATTGTTGGCAGTATTTGGAAGTACACTAAATTGGGTTTTGTACCTCTGTACTTGTTCATGTTGTGTGCACCCAAATTGTTCTTCTTTATCCAGCTGGAAAATTACTCCTCTCTTGAGACTCTACTAAAGGTGTCTTCTCTTCTATTAAATATTTCTTGACTGTCCAGTTAGAACTAGTCTCTGTAACTTGCACAAATATGAATCACATTATCTGTAGCACTTCACTGTGCTTATTTACTTCCCAACTCAAATGTGAGTCTCTCAAAAGCAGAAAATGACTTTGATTGGTATTTTTAACATACAGTAATTACTTAGCAAATGTTTATGGACTGAATGAGCCCAGGTATAGTGTTAACAAGCAGTACAACATTAGAAACAACATAAAAAGAAATAAAGAGAGTATCAGCAGTTCTCTGAATTGTGTGTGACCCATACACAGTAGCAAGTTGTTGCTTCTGTAGTCTCTAGAGAAATTCCTGAATCCCATTCTTACATGTTGCACATATTTCTTTATGTAACCATCAGGGCATAAAGGTGGATGCACAGATTCTCATTGTACATTTTTTGAAAAGTAATGCCATCTACCAGTGCCTGCGTTTTTAGAATGCAAATGAGGCTCAAAACCTATCTTTCAATAAACATACTTTAAAGAAATTCTCCTAAGGCCTTTAATATTGTAAGTGATAGAATGGTGACCTAAATAGGTGTTGGTGAACTGCCCTTGGAATGTAACTACCCTGTCTCAGTGGGGAAAACGTGCTCTGAGTTCCAAGCTGATGACTTATGAGTTAACTTTTGGACATAACTCATTTCTAAGTTTGGGGTTGTCTCTACTTAAAATATATCTGGCATAGGTCAGTGGAACTGGAGGAGTCAACCAGATTAAGAGTAAAGTCATAAAATTGAGAGCCAAAGGGGAAATATGATATTACTGTGTTCATAAAATAAGAGATTTGGCTGGTGAGGCTTCTTATTGTATACCCTGGAGAGGATGATGCATAAAGGAAATTTACTTTAGAAACCAAAGATTGGGAGTATTTGGAAGCTTTTAGTAAATAGCAAAATATCTAATATTTATTGTTTGCTTACTAAGTGCCAAGAACTTCTCTAAGAACTTTATATAGATTATCAACTTAATATTTACAACAGCACTATAAGTGTACTATTATCTTTATTTTATGGGTAGGAAAGTTGATATACAGACAAGTTTAGTAATTTGCAAAAGATGTCTTAGCTAATAAATGGTGGATTTGAGCCCAAGCTTTCTGACTCCATTGCTCACAAGAGAAAGAAGGGAAAGGGTCAAGTGAAAAATATATATAAAGGACCCAAGGTCAAAGACAATGGAGGGAGGATTAAACTAGGAGATGAGAGGTGGGTAGAGCAGGAGAGAGTAATGGGGGAGAAATGAGTGCAACTATAATTGAGCAACAATACAAAAAGCTAAATAATTTCAAATATATACATGGAACCACCAACAAAGTGCAATGTGGAACTGATGGGGACTTTAACCTGACCCCACACTCCCATTTGCTCATTGGAGTAAAGGCTTATGAGAAAAGATCACTCTGAATATATATCTCAGAATTAATAAACCTTAAGAAAGTGAGGAAATATGCCAAGGATAGAAAATATTGTGATCATAAAGCCATCTACACAAGATAAGGCTAGGGAAGAAAGGAAATTTTAGAAGACATTACTACAATGCCTTCTAAATGTCCTATGGTAGAACAGAAGAATTAGGGAGTTAGTCAAAGTTAATATGAGAAAAAGAATCAACAAGTAACCATAATATAAAATGTATAATACATTTTGGCTAACAACAATAGAAAATGCATATGACATCTTATCAACTAGGGAAGAAAGGAAAAAATCACAATTGTGGCCATGGACACTCTTGAGTAGAACAGAAATGTGAAAGCTCATGAATACATATGAAAAGTCGGAGTGGAAATGGTCAAAGGGTTGCTAAAACACATCATGGAAGAGAAGGCAGAGAGATAGGGAAAGGCAAAAGAACAATTTCAGTTTAGTTCTTTCTATAAGAAACTGATGTGATAAAATTTTGATATTTGTAGAAATAATGTTGGTTAAAATATTTAATATAGATAGTATTGAAACTACTTTAAAGTAAAAAATTGGATGTATAAACTAGAATAATTTATTTAAATACTCATTAAAGAATAAAGTGCTTTATATACAAATGATTCATTTTTGCCATGAGATGTTCTCATTTAAATGTGGGAATTGTGGGGCCCTTTGTCCAGTAGATTCAAATTGGGGAAGACTCCTTAAAATGTGATACAAGGAATAAATCCTGTAATATGGTTGTATAACCACTGGCCTATATGTGAATTTTATCAACCATGTGTAGCAAGTACAAATATATTTGCTCATTTGCCTGATAAGCTAGTATGGCTGTAGAATCCACCTTTACATACTATTACCATTATAGTCCACAAACTCTCTGTGGACTATTTTGGGCACATTCAGGACTTTAGATCTTAATGTAGCTTGACAAAACATTAACATTCATGATAAATTTGTTGATGAGTGCCTAGTGGTAACCATGGACAGAATGTTTCATAAGATTTTAGTTGGTCATGCTTATTTTAATAAAACATAAATTGAAATTTTATGGACAAAGTTGTCATTGTTTTTCCTACACATTGAAGAGTTCTCAAGAGAACTATTAGGATTTTTAATTTCTTTTGGCTAACTTCCTCAGTGCACCTTTTACATTTTATGTCTTAGGGTGTAAATGAGGGGATTTAACATGGGAGTAACTGCACCTTAAAATATTGAGAAAAATTTGCCTTCCTCCTGAGATTTCTTTGACTGAAGCCTCAGGTACATGTAATGTACATGGCTGTTCCAGAAAATATGATGACTACAGTTAGATGATATCTGCAGGTAGAGAAAGCTTTGAGCCTGGACTCCACTGAACGAAACTTCTACACAGCAACCGTAATGTGGAAGCTGGAAATGATGGTGAAAAACAGGGGCAATGTGAATATACTGGTAATCAGACTCAGAATCAGAGTGACATGGGTTCCTCAGCAGCCTATCTTCAGCAGGGCCTGGATCTCACAGGTAAAATGGTTGATGATATTGCATCCATAATAACAAGCAGGAATTGCAATAATGGATGTGACTATTACTAAGAAGGCACTAGCCAGGTTCCAAAAGCCAACTGTATGCAAACCCAATTGTTCACAATGATGGTGTAATGCAGGTAATTGGAGATTTCAATAAACCTATCATAAGCATAACAACAAGGAGGAGACTCTCTGCTATGCCTAAAAAGGGAGATGTGGTCATCTTGGCATAATAGCCGGTATAGGAAATGATGGGGGAATTCTCTGAAGCATTGGACCAAGACATATGGCTCCCAGGTGGTAGAGTAACATATCAAGGAAGAATAAATCACTGATAAAAATACATGGGGTTATGAAGTCAAGAATCCCATCTCACTACAACAATAATAATGGCCATTCCCAAATATTGTGACCAGGTAGAAAAATAGCAGTCAAAGATGAAGGTAGCCTAGATTTGAGGCTATTGGGAAAACCCAACAAGGATGAATTCAATCACCTCTGAGGCATTGTCTCTCAGTTAGGCTGCTCATTTAGTGTCTCAATTACTGGGAAAGAAAACAAACCACAATCTTACCTACATGAGGAAATAAGAGAAACAGCATCTCAATAGCCTGTCAGAGTTGATGTCCTGGGCCTTTATAAAATTACTGTGTGTCAGTTGATTCACTGGGTTAGGCTTAGCTGTTCAAGTATATCCAATGATAAAAACATAAGTTCTCTCTGCTTTCTTATAGAATATTATATGATCAGGCTGATTAATTTGTTTGAACAGTTAGATTCTCATTAGAGGTACTTATATTTGATCAAATAAGACAATCATTAACATTGAGCTAAACAGAATTGTTATTCTCATTAAGGGACATAGCTAGATGATTGACTTTATTCTTGACCAAAAAAGAGGCAAATATGCTGTATCTGCCCACCAAAAATGCACATTGATAACCAACTTTGTATACATTGGTCCACCAATCAATAGGTAATATTTTTAAGTTTAAGCTCAATAATCCCGTTGTAAATGCTTGAAATACTTCTTTGCTTTTCAACCATTTTTTGGTTCTTCTATGTCATATTAAAACCACTCATGCATGGTAAATTAGAAAATATGTATGCAACTAAAGTAATCAGTCAATTCAATGGAAAAACAACACCAGCCAAAATGACATGAACTAAACCAAGCAATTGGTGGATTCACTAAAATTTCACTCCTTGCTCAATTGTTCTGACATCTATCTTCAGTTGACAGAAACTTACTATGTGCAGATTCTGCTATCTCCACAAACTTTCAAATGAAAATGGAAAGGATGATTGGGAATGTCTTAGATAAAAGAATTTCATGAAGACAGTTGTTCCCAGAAATTTTGAAGAGGGATGTGCAAGCCAGCAATTACTACATGAAATGTTAAAGGGACTTATTTAAGAAAAAGGAGAAGATTAAAATTATGAACATTAAAATGGCAACAAATTCACAATTATCAACAACTGAATCTAAAAAAGCAAACTAAGTAACAAGAACATGAACAGAGTCATTGATATGGACATCATTTGGAGGGTTATCAGCTGGGAAGGGTAAGGGAGAGAATGGGGGAAAAGGTACAGGAATTAAGAAGCATACATGACAGGAACAAAATAAACAGGGTGATGTTAAGAATAGTATAGGAAATGGAGAAGCCAAAGAACTTATATGCATGACTCATGAACATGAGCTAAGGGGAGAAATCCTGGAGGGGAGGAGAGTGCCAGACAAAGGAGGGAAAGGGGCAAAATTGGGAGAACTGTAATAGCACAATCAATAAAATATGTGTTTTTAAAAAGTGACTCCCTATTAACCAGTCCAAACCAAAACCCTGTGTGGTCTTCTCTCAGAGGAAACAGCAGTTTCTACTCTGTATCCACTTCATCACTAACAATACTACTCTCTTTCACAATAGTTTCTAATTGTTTTGAAATATCAGGGCTCCTTGTTTGCAATCCCTGAACCACACCAAGACAGCGAGTCAACTATGAATCCCTGTTTCCCCACATGGCCAGTTATCACAATGGGAGTTTACACAATTTTCAAAACAAGAAAAAACAACCAAATTTTGTAATACATGTTTCCAAAAGTGTTTTTAGAAAGAAAAAGATAGACCTCTGTCAGTTTTCTATGATTTTGGTAGAGATTGAAACAGATGACCCATTAAAGTCTCTTTTTACTTCAGAATTTCTTTTTTATTCAGACACAGAATCAGATCTTTCAATATTCTATAGTTATATTAATGCTATATATAATTTGGTAATTCATGATGACAAAAAAGGCCAAATGTTAAAAATACAGAAAGAAAGCAAGGAAGTCAGCTGGATCTAAGCCTGAATTCTGGTTCAGTTGCTTACAAGCTACACAATCTTGAGAAAGTCAGTTTCCTCATATGTGAAATGGGAGAACTGCATACATAGCCTCTTGCAAGGTTGTTCAAAGAATTAGACGAGGTTATTTCTATGAAGAACCTAGAACAGTGTTTGGCATAATTACAGCCACCTATGATATGTTACCTTTCTTCTTACTTTCACACCTCTTGCAGATCTCTCCTTCAGCTTGAATTTCATCCTTGTAAATGTGTCAAAATGTCATTTTATTTTACCTTTCCTTGTGAGGTTATCAAGTTATCAGAAACAATACCATCTGAAGTTTAGGTATGAGTAACAACTAAAAAAAGTTCAACTATGTAAGCCATTAAAATTTGTTCCTGATGGTAGGCGGGAAAAGACACATAAAGAGATGAAAATCACTCACTGACTTACGGCTGGAGGACAGCAACACAGTGCACCTCATTCATAACAGAAGCATTTTGCAGTTGGCGACACCCCCACAAATGACTAATCTCCAAGAAGAAATTTGATTCCTTCAACTGCAAGGAAAAGAAGTTTAATACAAGCAGCTGTGGTAATAAATCTTCCTATCAGTGTGGCTATAGGCTGGAAAATCTTCAGTTAACTGTGCTGCTGAATCATGCACATTTATTTCTACTTGTTAAATATCTTTTTCTTATATTTACACAGAGATGGCTTACAATAAAGCTAACATCAATGGTTGATGTTCAAAAAATAATTAAAAAATTCATTTTCTAGCCTGATAATAATAAGATAAATGCCATTTTATGACACAGTTTTTATTTGCCTATATAAATATTAAAATGATATTTCTTCTAAAGGTATTCAAAATTCTGTTACTTTGTTCCCAGCCACAGGAAAATTTGAGGAGATATCCTTTCCTTAATATATTGAGAATTTTAAAAAATACTGGTGTTTGCCAAAAATACATACTCTACTTATAGACCAAAAATATTTAAGTAGTGTTAAAAGAAGCCATGATTGAAATGCCAGAAGGAATTATGGAAATTTGGATAATTTCCTTGTGACTTAAGAATTTATAACCTCAATGTTGAAGAGCACTTTCTAATTTTAGAACTTACAGAGATATCCTAGCTTTGTAATTAAATTGCCTAATACAATTAGAGAGAGAGAGAAAACAAGGAGGGTGAGGCATATGATATTTTTAGCTCATTAAAATAATGTTCATTTTTACTCTAACTTGGTTAATGAGAATTTCAGCAAATGTTCCCTATAGTAATGACTCTGGTCAGTAAATATGGTAGTGATAGGGAACCAGGGCTAGCTAGTCTTCCTCAAAAAGAAACTTCCTTCTGGATGGGCAGTTCTTCATTGGTCTACTTTCTTTTCTACTAGCAATTTAAATAATCAGATAGTGCTATGAAGAATTTATTTTGGGGAATTTTGAAGATCAAAATCTACATCATAGTATGATTGCAAAACAACTTTTGTGCTTGCTGGGTCCTGCAAATGATATGCTCTGTCTGGTCAGTTCACTTCACTCCAAAGTATGATTGTGCGCTTAAAAGAAATTAGATAAAGTTGTCTTTTATTTATTTATTGTTTAATTTGAGGGACTTCAGACCCTGTATAATGGAAGTAAGCCTAAGAATGTACTTTGGTGTCTATAGGCCCTTGGATTTAGCAGCCATATTTGAGTCATCTCTGTTTTCCCCAGCAGACTACCTTGCACAGAGGGAACTCTTGAAAGATGTCTGCTGAAATAAGAGCTACTTATGTCACTGTAACTAAATGGATTCTTCCATTTAGATATTAAAAATAATAACAGTTCACATTCAACTTGATTTTGTATTAGTCTTAAGTGTATAGCATAGTGGTTAGACAATTATATACTTTACAAAGTGTTTCTCCCTTAAATTTACAGTATCCACCTAGCACCATATATAGTTATTACAATGTTATTGGCTGTATTTTCTATGCATTTCTTTACATCCCCTTCTATATTTCTCACTCACTTCATATTTTCACCAAATCTTCCCATCCCCCTTCCCTCTGACAACCATCAGTCTGTTCTCTGTATCTATGAGTCTGTCTCAGTTTTGTTTGTTCCTTTATATTTTTCTTTAAATTCCAAGAAGTGGAGTCACTGGGTCATAATGCTGTTCCATTTTTAAGATTTTGAAGAATATCCACACTGTTTTCCATAGTGGTTGCATAAATCTGCATTCCCATCAACTGTTCACAAGGGTTTCCTTTTCTCCACATTGCCACCAGCACTTGTTGTTTGCTGATTTATTGATGATAGCCAGTCTGAAATATGTGAGGTGATATCTCACTGTGATTTTAATTTCCATTTAATTTGTCCAGAGGGTGGTGCTAGTGGATCTCCTGTGAGGGGGAGGCACCAGTCAGTTTCATGGGAAAGTGGAGGAAATGACCTGTGTCCCAAAGCCACACAACTCAGTCACTGACTTCCCCTAGTCTGTTTGGACCTCTAAACCTTGGTCCAGGGAGCTGATTGTTCAATAAGGCATGATCTTTGCAAGGTGGGGTGATAGGGAGTCCAGAGGGTGGGGCTATTGTTTTCCCCTAGGCTGATGCCATATATAGGGGAATGTTCCACCTAATAAAGATGGCATCTGTAGTGTGGGAGGACCCAGATGAGAAGTCCTGATGGCTGTCCCTTCAGCTCTCTCCCCAGAGCTACAAAACCCAGTCTCTCCTCAAACACCTCTAGACTACTCTGCCCTCCCACTGTCAGAGCCCAGGATGAGTGGTTGCAAAAGAGATTTTGTGTGTTTCCCTTTAAGAATGTGCCTATGTCTCTAGTGGACTCTTATTTTCCCCTGGTGGAGAGACACCCTCTGGATTTCACAGCCAGAGATTATGTGGATGTTCATTCCCAGCTTTGGTGCTCTGGCTAGGGAGCCTGACACGGGGTTGAGACACCACACTTCTCAGGGGAAAACTTTGCAGCTAAGATATCCTTCCAGAATTTCAGCCACTGCCCAAGGGATCAAGGACAGCCCTTTCTGCATCTCTGCTCTCCCTATCAGTCTCAATGTGGCTTATTCTGTAAATTCTTAAGTTATAAGACTTCAGTTCAACTGTTTTTCAGTTGGTTATGTGAGTTAATTTACCTGTATTTTAGTGTCTAATTCTAGTTTGGTCCTGGGAAGAGGTAAGTATAATTTCCAGCTACTTTACTGCCATCATGGATCCTCCACCATTGGTATTTTGATAGGAATTGTATTGACTTTACAGATTTCCTTGATTAATATGGACATTTTAATGAGGTTAGTTTGTCTTATCCACGATTATGGTATATGCTTCCATTTATCTGTATTTTCTTCAATATCTTTCTTCAGTGTCTTATAATTTTCCAAGTACAGGTTTTTTACTTCCTTGTATTTTTATTTTACTTATAGGTGTTTATTTTATTGATGTAATTGTAAATGAGATTGTTTTCTTAATTACCCTTTTTTATAGTTTATTATTGGTATAAAAATGCAACCAATATCTGGATATTTATTTTATTTCCTGCTACTTTTCTGGATTCATTTATCCATTACAGTAATTTTTATAGAGTCTTTAGTATTCTCTATTACAGTATCATGTCATGTGCAAATATGACAGCTTTACTTTTTTATTTCAAATTTGGATGCCTTTCATTTATTCTTCTTGTTTGATTACTGTGGTTAGGACTTCCACTACTATTTTGAATAAAACCAGTGAAAGCAGATGAAGTGACTGTACCTTCTATCTACTCTGCCACCACCTTGGATCCTTTACTCTATTTTTGCCAAATATGCCAAAGTACTATAACCTCCCATGATTGTGAATAATTTTCAAGCTCTCTTATTCTCATGTTCTAGTGAAGGAGATCTTGATGTTTGCTAATGATGTATTAATATTATTCCTGCCCTTTAGGTTTATTGTGCTTTCTTATCTCCATATTGCTATGGCTATCCTGAAGATCCATTCTGTAGAGGTGAGACTCAATGCCTTTTCTAATTTTAGTTCCCACTTGGTTGTTTTCATCATTTAGTATGTGACAGGCATCTTCATATACATGTGCCCACACTCTTAATCTCTCCAGGATGACAATAAGATCATTTCCGTGTTTTGTGGGGTGGTAACATCCATGCTGAACTCACTTATTTATACTCTGAGGAACAGGAATGAGAAAAATACCTTAATGAAGGTGGTCAAAGGAAGGATGATGATCTATGGAATTAAGTATCTGGTTCAGTTTCTTTTTTTTTTTTTCTGTGTATCACCAATCCTTTGCTGTATCACAATTGTCCACAAAGCAAAATTGAATTAAAGATAAACCTATCTCAGATCCAATCAAATGGGGGTCAATTGTGGTCAGAAGTCTGTTTACCATGACAGTTTTATCTTTAAGAACATGGATCCTGAAGATACGCATACCTCATTTAATCTAGAAAACTTTCATAGTACTGCCAAATTGGCATTTTCTAATTCCCAGGAAATTGTCCTGGCCTATGCAGTACTGCCTGAGTTGAATGGGTAGTGCTGTGCTATTGTGTTTCGCAGAGGTAGGGCTGCAATGTATACGGTATTTATTTATATATTGAAAACAACAAGAACACCAAGTTAGTGTGTTAAACCAACATGCATAAGGAAAAGTGGAATTTCAGACAGTTGAGGGAACACAAATACTATGAAGAAAGGTCAAAAGAAAAAGAGACAGGCGTTGATTTAATGATCCCAAAGCAATGCAGGGTAAGGCACAGGAACTAAGAAGATAACAAGATTGAAGTGCGTTAACTTTAAAAGGCAGATTATAAAATACCAAGTTTTAAAGACAAAGAGAGAATCATAAAAACAGCAAAAGAGAAACAAGAAGTGACATACAAAGGAGATCCAATCAGGCTGGCAGCTGATTTCTCAACAGAAAGACTACAAGCCAGGAGGAAATGGCAAGAAATATTCCAAGTAACAAAAAGCGAAGGCCTGAAATCAAGACTACTCTGCCCAGCAAAGCTCTCAAAGTAGAAGGCAAAATAAGGAGTTTCCCATATAAAAGAAGGCTGAAAGAATACATTTCCAACAAATCAGTACTGCAAGATATGCTACAGATATTGCCTTAAGAAGAGGAAGAAAAGCAGAGAGTGACAGAAGGACACAGGCACAAAGGGGGGAAATTAGTGAGTACCTATCAATAATAACCTTAAATATTAATAGATTAAATGCTCCAATCAAAAGACATAGGGTATCTGAATGGATAACAAAACATGACCTGCACATATGCTGCCTACAAGAGACCAGCCTCAGAATAAAAAACCTACATAGACTGGAAGTGAAGGGTAGCAATATTTATATCAGATAAAAAGGACTTTAAAAAAAGCCGTAAAAAGAGACACCGAAGGACACTTCATAATACTTAAGGGGAGAATCCATCAAGACAATATATATGATCAAGTGGGATTCATCCCAGTGATGCAAGGATGGTACAATATTCACAAATCAATAAACATAATACATCACATAAATGAAAAGAAAAACCAAAATTACATGGTCATATAATAGATGCAGAAAAAGTGTTTGATAAGATATAGCACCCATTTATGAAAAAAACACTCAGCAAAGTGGGAGCAAAGAAAGCATACCTTACCATAATAAAGGCCATATATGAGAAACATATAGCCAACATCATACACAACAGGCAAAAACTAGAATCTTTCCTACTAAGATCAGGAACAAGAGAAAGATGTCCTCTTTCACCACTTCTATTCAACATAATATTGGAAGTCCTATCCACAGCAATCAGAGAAGTAAAAGAAATACAAGGCATTCAGATTGGAAAGAACGAAGCAAAACTGTCATTGTTTGTAGATGACATGATAGTGTACATAGAAAATCCTATGGACTCCACCAAAAAGCTACTCAACATAACTGAATTTGGCCAAACAGAGGGATATAAAGTCAATATTCAGAAATTGAAGGCATTTTTGTACACCAACAATGAAATATCAAAAACAGAAATCAGGAAAAAATCCAATTTGATATAACAACAAGAAAAATAAAGTACCTAAAAATAAACCTTACCAAGGAGGTAAAAGACCTATACTCAAGAAACAACACAACACTGAAGAAAGGAATTAAGGAAGACACAAATAAATGGAAGCATGTACAGTGTTCATGGATTGGAACAATTAACATCATCAAAATGTCCATTCTGTCCAGAGAAATTTATAGACTCAATGCAATCCTTATTAAAACACCAATGACATATTTCACAGATATAGAACAAATATTTCAAAAATTTATATTGACCCATAAATGACCCTGAATAGCCACAGCAATTCTGAGAAAGAAGAACAAAGTAGGAGGGATTGCAATACCTGATAACGAACTGTATTACAAGGCCACTATAATCAAAATAGACTGGTACTGGCATAAGAACAGACAGATGGATCAATGGAACAGAACAGAGAGCCCATAAATAAACCCAAGAATCTACAGTCAATTAATATTTGACAAAGTGGGCAGAAGCATAAAATGGAGTAAAAATAGCCTCTTCAACAAATGGCATTGGCAGACCTGGACAGCTACATGAAAAACGTAAAACTTGTTCACCAGGTTACACCATAAACAAAAATAAACTAAAGGTTGATAAAAGACTTAAAAAGAAGTCACGATGTAAAAGTTGTAGAGGAGAATGTAGACAGATACATCTCAGACATTCAACAGAGCAGTGTTTTCACTGATATGTCTCCTAAAGCAAGGGGAGACGAATGAACAAATGGGATTTCACCAAAATAAAAAGCTTCTGTGTGGCTAAAGAAAACAACAATAAAATGAAAAGGGGACTAACTGTACAGAAAATGTATTTGCAAATAATACTTTGGACAAGATTTTGACCTCCAAAATATATAAAGAATTCACATGACTCCACTCCAGGAAGACAAGCAACCCAATTACAAAATGGGCAAAGGACCTGAACAAACACTTCTGCAAGGAAGATATGTAGAGGGCTCAGAGATATATGAAAGGATGATGAGCATCACTAGCCATCAGAGAGATGCAAATTAAAGCCACAATGAGACAACACCACACAGATCAGAATGGCCAACATAAACAAATCAACAAAGAACAAGTACTGGCGTGGTTGTGGAGAAAAGGGAACCCTAGGGTACTGTTGGTGGGAATGCATACTGGTACAACCACTGTGGAAAACAGTATGTAATTTCCTCAGAAAACTAAAAATGGAACTGCTTTTTGACCCAGCAATACCATTGCTGGAATTAAACCTTAAGAATCTTGAAATACCAATTCAAAAGAACCTATGCACCCCAATGTTCATAGCAGCACAATTTACAATAGCCAAGTGCTGGAAGCAACCTAAATGCCCCCAACTCATGAGTGAATGAAAAATCTATGGTACATTTACACAATAGAATTCTATGCAACAGAAAGAAAGAAGGAGCTCCAACTCTTTGCAACAGCATGGATGGAACTGGAGAGTATTATGCTAAGTGAAATAAGCCAGACAGTGAAAGACAAATACCATATGATCTGACATATAAGTGTAACCTAGTGAACAAAACAATTTAGCAAGCAAAATATAACCAGAGACTTTATAATAAAGAACAAACTGACAGTAACCAGAGGGGAAGTGGGAGAGGGATAATGGGGGAATATAAGGGAAGGGCCATCAAGGAACACCTGTAAATGACACGTGGATAAAGCCAAAGTGGGTAGGTTTGAAGGTGGGAGGTGGGCATGTGTAGGGTGGTGGGGTGTGGTGCGGTGAAAATGGAGTCAACTGTTCTTGAACAACAATAAAAAATTTAAAAATGTAGATTAATATAGATCCCTACTTTTCAAACTTTATGAATCTCTTGTGGTATCTTGATGAAAGACACATTTTGATTCAATAGGTCAGGTTTGAAATATAAAAATCTGAATTTTTAGCAAACTTGCAGGTGATTCTAATGTTGCTAGTATGTGAAGCAAACATTTGACTATCAGGAGTGTGTGTGGATAATTCCATCTTGAAAACACTGATATGGTAATATGGATATCAAATAAAACATTAATGGGGTTTTGCAAGAAAATGTTTACATATGTAAAATCACACAGAAGTCCTTAAACATTTAGATATTTTATTTTACAGTCCTTATGCTCTTTTGTAACACTAAAAATAAAGAATAGAATTTTTCACAGAGAACATATTTCTGACTTGGATATCACTCAGGGCTCCATAGCTTGCATAAAATGACTCAGCAATGTTTCTCTTGATCCTTAATGAGGCTGTTATAAAAATGACATATAAACTGGGACTTCCCCAGAGGATAATGAGACATTTGTTACATAGACAGGGGCTTCCAAGCCACATTTTTAAAAACAGTTGTTCAAGGACAGTTTTCTGACTTTTCCCCCACCTCTACCCACCACCCCACCCCCCCCTACTTCCCTCCTGTTTCCACCCCCATCTTCTTATTGTCTATGTAACCTTTGCAATTGTTCCTGTAAAACCTTCACCATTTTCCCCCATTATCCCCTCCCTTCTCCCCTCTGGTCACTGTCAGTCTGTTCTCAATTTCAGTGTCTTTGATTATATTTTGCTTGCTTGTTCATTTTGTTGATTAAGTTCCAGTTAACAGTGAGATCATATGGTATCTGTCTTTCACCATCTGGCTTATTTCACTTAGCATAATACTCTCCAGTTCCATCCATGCTGTCCCAAAGGTGGGAGCTCTTTCTTTCTTTCTACTGTGTAGAATTCCACTGTGTAAATGTACCATAGTTTTTTGATCCATTCATTTACTTTTTTTTTTAAATATTTTATTTATTTATTTTAGAGAGGGAAGGGAGGGAGAAGGACAGAGAGAGAGAAACATCAATGTGCGGTTGCTGGGGACCTGGCCTGCAACCCAGGCATGTGCCCTGACTGGGAATCGAACCTGTGATGCTTTGGTTCACAGCCTGCGCTCAATCCACTGAGCTATGCCAGCCAGGGCTGATCCATTCATTTACCAATGGGCACTTACGTTGCTTCCAGTACTTGTAAGTCAGATTATTTTGGCATTATGATGGAAAGGGTAAAGTAGTGACCCAGTAACCTATTATAAATATATGAAATTTGTCCACCTTAAAGCTAACACATAATTTGTAACATATGCAAAATTTTAGACAAATTATATAAGAAACTATTCTCCTCAGCACTGAAGACCTTTCTTATAATAATAACTAGCACTTGCATAACATTTAGCAATTCACAAACTGTGTTCACATATATTATCATATTCCATACACAGAAAACCTATGAAGTAGATAGAGTATTAGCCCCATTTTCAGAATAGAAAAGAAGCTCTGAGAAGTCCAGTGACTCATTAAAAGGTACAATTTATAGGCAGGTGATGGTTATAAATCCAGTGTAGTTTTCATCATACATCCTAGATTATGTCATAAAGTAAAGGAAGGTAAACTCCTGATTACCATTCATTTTGGTGGCATGTTCAAGCATTCTCATCAAATAGAAGAAGTTTACATGGGTTATAGAGTGAAATGCTAAACTGAGCAACATGCAATCTGCATAAACATTACATTACTTATTTCTCCCCACCTATGACTAGGGTCATCAAGTGTAGGAATGCTGTCTTTCTTGTTATTTTCTGCATTATTTTCAGTCTTTAAAACACCTTTTTCTGAAGGACAAATACGATAAGATCTCACCTTTAATTGGAATATAATCAACAAAAGAAAAAAGCAAAAAATATATAATCAGAGACATTGAGATTAAGAACAATCTAACAATAGCCAGAAAAGAGGGGGAGAAGGAAGGGACAGTGTTGGGAAGGATTTTCAGGAACTACTATAAAGGACACATGGACAAAACCGTGGGGAAGGGTGGAAACAAGGGAGGGAGGTGGGATTGGCTGGGGTGGCGGGAAATGCAGATAACTGTAATTGAACAATACTAAAGTACTTTAAAAAAATAAAACACCTATTTCCACACAGAAATAATCACTTTGACTACCTGTCTACATACTGAGCCTCACCCCAATTTCAATGATGAATTTAAGCAAAAAGTATTTAGGAAACTAAATACTTCTGTGATTCAGTATCTGGACATACAGCTTCTATGTCATATTTGATTGTGTCCCAATTCATCTCTACTACTTTTTATCCAACTAGTTATTTAGGTCATGGTCAACTGCCTAGTCATCTAGGCCATCTAGGACTCATAAACAGCCTTATTCTTGCAAGGAGAGTTCCCACCATCCTTCCAGAGAATAGAATCCTACCTGACTTGGAGTACAACATCCTGGTGTCAAAATTCCTGAGTGATGATGCCTGCCTAGACTACTGAGTACTAAACTGCCACATACAATGGATGTCTGATCATTATGCCCCATTTACATTTCTGGATAAGTTTTCAATATTATTAAACCCCTGATTCTGACTGCTGGTCTGTATTTTCTATTTGTTTGTTTGAGTCATGCTTTCCTAAACTATGTCTTACCTACAAAGTCTTATATCACTACTTGGATTTGAGGCAGAATCATTACATACAGTTGTTGTATCGGGCATACCATTCTAGGGAATAAGAATGAGAGAGATGGACATAAATCAAGGAAGCAGGGAAAGTGAGTTCAAAGATGTCTTATTGAGCTGGCCTCAACTAAGTAAGACTCTTTGCTTAATTATGTTAACAATTTTTAAAGAAGTTGTATAAACTCAATCCCAGTCACGGGTGGAAACAGGGAGATGGGTTTAGCCACCATCTTCTATCTTCCAATTAACAAAAGTTCAAACACTCCCCCAGTTCTTCCTTCTTACAGTTTGTAAACATGTAGATATCAGGGATGTTCTTATAGTAGTATTCACTAATAAATATCAGCCTAGGAGTTCAGAGGCATGCAATGGGGACCTGAATTGAGGTATTGTCAGATTGTACCTGCATGAAGTATTTGGAACCCACACACTTGATCATCATAGTGACAGTTGGAACGAAGTACATATGAAGCCAAGATATACAAAAGAGATATGTAATATATCCCAATACATGAGGATGGTCTTTTCTTCCTGTGTCAGAGCCACCCAAATGCCTGAGTATTACTCAAAGTCTTGTCCTTTTGTTCTGGCTAGGTGGCTCATTCAGTTGAAGCATTATTCTACACACCAAAATGTTGTGGGTTTGATTTCTGACCAGGGTACGTACCTAGGTTGTGGGCTTAATCCTCATCCTTTTGTTGCTACACCTGTCATCTTTCATTAGCCTATGTTAGCCATCAATTCTCTGTACATTATGGTAGTGGCTAGTTACAAATGACAATAAGAAAACCAGAATGGGAAAAATATTTCAACACAGGAAAACAGTATTTTTAAAAGCAGCTGGAAACAAAAATTCAGGTTCTGCCTGGTGAGATAGATGAGTTTTTTGGATAGACTCTACTTTTTTAATCAAGAAGGTGCCTGATAACCAAAAACAAATGGTCCACTTCTCAAGCCTAAATGACTTCAAGGATTGGAGAACTATAGAAAAATATTTCTCAAAGACCAATACATAAAATGGTGCTGGTGCTGATAAAGTGTTTACCAGTTTATGTTGAAATGAAATGAAAGTAAAGTGCTGAGCTGTTCGCAGTTAAAATCAATTTCAAAGATATTTCTAAGCTAATTTACTGAAGCATTGTTTGTAACAACAAAAGGTTAGAAATAATTGAAATGCCCATGTATAAGCAACTGTTAAACAAATTGGTAAAGCCGTACAATGGACTATTAAGCAGACATAAGAATCAGAAAGCTCTTTATGTAGTGACATGAAATGCTTTTCAAGATATCTTTTTAGAAAAAAAAACGTATAGACAGAATGCTCTACAATCACATGTATTTGCCTGTTGGCACATAGAATATGTTTGGAAGGATGTCCAAGGAAGAGACAACAGTGGCTACCTTCAGGGAGGGAAACTGAGTGATGAAGGGTCAGGGGTAAGTGGAAGTCTTTTATTAGTTGTATTTCTGTACATTTTGAATTTTGAACAGTGACTGTTCCTTGCCTAAATTTGTTTTATTTTTTATCTTGAAGTAGTCTTATAATGAAATAATAGGGTTCATAAATTGTGGGTAATTACTTGTTTTATTTTTAATATATCCTTGCTTACTAAATAATAAGTTGGCAACACTATGACAAGCTCACTTAAAAATTATGTACTCATATGAAATCCAAAATTTTGGGAAATACTTCCCTAGGACCCACTTGGGGATTCAATAATCAATCTTTGTTTTTAATGTTTTGTTTTTGTTTTTTGTATTTCCCTCTTACCTTGTGTCTTAGTTCTGAACTTATATCTCTGACTTGGATATTTGCTTAGTAGCCTACTCCTTCTAAGACACAGAACTTGCTTTACTTTAGTCAATGTCTTTTATTATCATCACCACTATCCTATCCCTAAAATGGAATACTGTCACTGGGGCCCTTCTACCTCCTGATGAACCTCCCTAGTTTACAAAACTTGAATGGTTTTTATAAATATTACTTATTATCACTTTTTACTTCCTAAATACTTTAATTTTCAATTATGGTTGTTAGACAATATTTTATTAGTTTTAGGTGTATAACATAATGACTAAACACATAGAGCTTATGAAATGGTCACCTAGTAAGTCTAATGCTCACTGATGCAAAAACTGCTACTTATTACATTTTCTTTATTCTTCTGTAAGTGTCTTGAGTCTATACCTGATAACTCATGTTGAATCACTTTGATGTCAAGTGTTTGCCTGGACAACCCCTCTTAAAATATCATGCTCTGCTTGTCACACTGGAAGTGTTCCCATGAGTCTTCTAGGTGGGACTATCAGCTCTTCTTTACATCAAATTGGTCCAAATTGAGATTTCTGTGACAGAGATTGCTAGATACCTACCTCATCATCTATTCTCACAATCTTTCTTCTTTGGTAATAAATCACTTAATTTATTCAAGTGACAACACATCTAGCTAAAAAAAAACTATTTCTCAATTTCTCTTGAAGCAACATGTGTCCAGGTAACTGAATTATTATCAATGAACTATAAGTACAAATGTCATGGGAAATTTCTAGAAGATCCTAAAAAGAAACAAATGAGTCCCCCCTTATTTTTCTCTTTCTCCATCCTGATGTTTAGAACATAAATGTGATTCTAGAGCTCTACCAAATTTTTGCTCTGTGATAATGAGGGCAGAATGGTTAGTTGGAAGGAATGTGAGCCCCTGGATACTGTAGAACTACTATATCTGTTCTGAACTTCTCATTTCTAGTTAACTATTATGTGAGGTATGGAAATATTATCCATCATATTCAAACAACTATATATTAAGTTTTCTTTATCTTGAAGCTGAAACTGATTCTGACTGATACATGGTCAGTGCCAGTTTGCTGGAACTCTTTGAAGGTTAGTAAGTCATGTACCACAATGGTCCAGTACTCAACATGCCTCACTAATGATACATTTTTACATATGTAGAGGGACATAGATATCTACAGAATTTTCAGCCCTACCCATAATGTTCTTTCCTTTAATGCCTACAAACCAATTTGTTATTATTCAGTGTATACTTGGTGACTATTGATAGATGATTGATTTAATTTTTCACCCCAGACCATGAGGGTAAAGAATACACCATGGCATGGGTGAAACATGGCTTCTCCAAGACAACCTGAGCAGAAGTTGTTGGTCAGAGCAAGTTCAAACTCACAAACACTGGCACAAATGATTATTTAGAACAATAACTACAAAAACTCTATTTACAGCTCAGATATATTTTCTGAGCTCCAGCCACATATATTCACAGAGTATGGATATGTATCTGCATTAAAGTTCCAGACAACCCAGATTAATATATTCCAAAACAGAAAGCTTCATCTTTCCCCTAAAATCTCCCCTTTTCCTATGCTCTGAATTTTATTGAATGGTATCATCATCCACCTGAAAGACATCTTCTGATCCTTGTCCTCATTCATTACAACCTCTAATCATCTTTTAAGCATTGTCTATTCTACTTCTGTGAGAAATCTCAAATCCATCTACTGAATCTCCCTTAACTATAGCAGTCATCATTACTTGCTTTGTCTTTTGCAATAATGCAAGACATAATCTCTTTAACAATCCACTCCAATCTAGGCTCCACACTATGGTATAATTCATATTTCAGAGATATGTCAAAGAATGTCATTCTCCTGTTTAAAAACCCTCAATGATGTCCAGTCATGTGAAGATAAAAAAGGTCAACTCTTAAGTGTGATATTTAAAACCTTCTAAGATTTGGACTCATCCCACAGGGGTGTCCTCACTCTTGCTATTCTAACCACCCAAACTTCTCACCATTTTCATAAATCATTCATTTCCATCTCTGTATAAAGAATTAATGTGGTTTCTGCAAATATATGCATTCTTATCTAGTGAACTATTCAACCATAGAAACTCAAAAAAAATCTCCTCTAATATGAGCCTTCTTTATGCTTTACTACTAGGCCTAGAGAATACATCCATTCTTCATCAGTGTCCCCACATACAAGTTTACACATGTGTACTTTGTACATCTCTTATACTTTACACATGACTGTACATTGTAGTAATGTTTCCACATGGATTCAGGTATTAAAAAAAGAGGAAATAATGGTATCCATATGGGGCAAGATTAGTGCATACCTATGCCACTATGATAAATTCCTCAGACATTTCCATGGAGATTAGGCCTTGAGAGATCTACATAACTGGCTGCAACGACAAGTAGTCTAACTCTACACACTCATTTTCCACTCTACTAACTCAAGGGCCTCTTTATCCCCCAAAAGCACCAACAGCCATTTCACCTCCTCTCTAAGTCAGATATCACCCAGACCTTTGGCCAAGAATTTCTGGAGGCCTAGGCCCTTCTACCCCAGTGTCCTTCTAAACCAATGGTAGCTTTGCCTCCTGAGAGATGAGATATATCTGAGCAGCTAGACTTCTCACCATAACTGACCCATCCCAACCACTGAAGATGTTGTTCATTTTGCTTAGCCTGAACAGTCTCATGTATGAAGCTAATCAAGGCCAAGAATAAAAGCTGTGGTACATTTACACAATGAAATACTACTTAGCCATAAAAAAGAAGGAAATCTTACCTTTTGTGACAGCATGGATAGACCTGGAGAACATGAAGCTAAGTGAAATAACCCAAGTTAGACAAGAAACCCAAGAAAGACAAGTAACACATGAGTTTACTCTTATGTGGAATCTAATGAACAAAATAAAGTAACAAACAATATAGAAACAGACCCATAGATAGAGAACAGACTTATAGCTGTCAGAGGGGAAGGGAATTGCAGGGCTGGGTGAAAAAGGGGAAGAATTAATTTAAAAAATCTCATAGACACAGACATCAATAAGGTGATTATCAGAGATAGAGGGGTGGGGAAGGTAGGATAAGATATAGGGGGGATAAATGGTGATGGAAGAGGACTTGATTGGGGTTGGTGAACACACCATACAATATACAGATGATGTACTATAAAATTGTATGCCTGAAACCTATATAATTTTATTAACCAGTGTCACCACAATAAATTCAATTAAAAATAAGCAAAGAAAGAATGCATTCAAAACTAAATTTAAGATTTCAGAATAAATATTTGCAGCTTCTTGCCTTTATTTTCTTTCTTTTTAGAAACTATAGAATCTTTGCCTGGCTACAGTCCCACTCCAACTACAAACCCAGAGAGTAGAACAAATGCAGAAATGTTGCCCTGTTTTCTGCACAGTTAAGCAATGGAGAATTCAATATGTGTTTACAATGATAGCATTGTTAAAATAGCTCATGCTATGTTGCCAAATGAAGGATAACAGAGACATAAACACTGTCCTTAAAAAGATTCTTTTAGAGGAAAAGTATGATTCAAATCATTTACTGAAGAACTGTTTGAACAGATGGTGTGATTAACAGCCAACATGTATAAGTCATCTTGGGAGCTTATGTAAAAGTAAACAAGTGGAACAGAAAAAAATCACTTTATTCCCTTCAAAGAATTTTTCATTCATTTTACTAGGGAAATTGGAAAGTCTGTGTTTTGAAGGCTGTGTTTCCTTGGGGGATGTTAGAGTAAGCTGGGAGAACAGTTTCTTTAGAGCAAAACCACATAGAGGATGGGTGGAGCTCTGAATTCGCCTCCTGAAGGATGACATGGGTCTGAGAAGCCGAGACACTCAGCATAGCAGATCCTTCCCAAGCACTAAGGACATTTCTTCATTTCTGTTTGTTCTGAAAGGCCTTATTTGCACAAGTGAAGAGAAGGGAGTTAAGAGTTGGGAACCAGTTGTATTACTGACACTGCTAGAAACATTACATACACCCTAATCTCTAAGACTAGCTCACAATGGCCCTGGGAGTCATATGTTATAAGGCTGGGTTTCCACTGGGGAAATTGGGGTGGAAAAGGGGCCTGTGGTCTCCCAAGGCCACATAGTTACTTCCTTTGTGCAGCTGCCATTGAAGCCCTGACCTGTTGAGTTCCAGAGCTCTTAGGAGAGAGCACTAATTACAGAAGGGAGAGCATTGACCAGGATGTCTGGACACATGGGTATGAAAGTTTCCTCCACTAGCTAGTCCCTTGGGACATCAGCTGTTCTCTTTTGTGCCACTTTTCTCAGCTTTACAATATGGGCACTGTAGCAGATGGGCTCCAGTGTCCTCATGTGGGTTTCTAAATGGCATTAGCATAGTAAGTTGGCTCCCCCAGCCCTATTTCTTTTTTCTAATTAAATTTTTAAAAGATTGTATTTACTTATTTTTAGGGAGAGGGAAAGGGAGGTAGAAAGAGGGAGAGAAACATCAATGTGTGGTTGCCTCTTACACTGCCCCTACTGGCAACATAGCCCACAACCCAGGCATGTGCCCTGACTGGGAACTGAATTGGTGACCCTTTGGTTCACAGGCCAGTGCTTAATCCACTGAGCCACACCCACCAGGGCAAAATAGTGAGCTGGCTCTCCCAGCCCTATT